>CM031872.1:7392143-7539221 GCA_018697195.1 Certhia americana
CTGGAGCTCTGGCAGCCTCGGGGCCGTGCCCATTCCCTGGGCAGTGCCCAGCACCCTCTGGGGGAAGAACCTTGCCCTGAGCTGCAGCCTGAGCCTGCCCTGGCCCAGCTCCAGCCGTTCCCTGGGTGCTGTCCCTGTCCCAGAGCAGAGCTCGGAGCTGCTCCTCAAGAGGGGGCTGCAGACTCTTGGCACTGCTTTGCCCCATGCTCAGGGCTGGTGCTGAGGGTCACAGTGTTTTGTTCCTGGGCAGGAGGGGATGACAGCCTGCTCAAAGGCTGGGACACCAGGTGCAGTCCAGAGGCTCCAGTCTTCACCAGCAGGAGGTAAGTGAGACCTGTCCATGCCCAGCCCTCCAGCAGTGGGGTGGGAACACCCCCACTGCTGCCCTGCCCCTTTTCAGGGCACTGAATTTGGAGATGTGCAGTGGTAGTATAGTGTTTTGTCTCCCTTGGGAAAGAGAGGCATCTATTAGTTTATTTCATCAGAACAACTTCAGGTTGAAACTTTCTGCTCTAAGCCCTTCAACAGAATAAACCAAGTGCTGACTTCCACATGTGAGGAGGGTGGTAGTTTCTTTCTAAAAAAGGATCCCAATTTACACTTTTATTTTTGAAATGTTTGTGTTGTGTTAAATTTGGATATATTATTATGGAATGTTTTTTGGAAAATATTTTGTTCTCCCCTGTTTAGTTATTTGAAGTGATCTATTTTCTATCTTATTAAAAAAAAAAAAAAAAAAGATTTAAACAATATACACAGCTCTCTAGTGGAATTCTGTATGTAAACTTAAATTACATTTGGGACTATTGCTATGGAAATACTAATTTTGGGAGTAAAGTCTCCTGGGAATGGAGTTGTTCTGGTGGAATTCTTAGGGTTTTTGAGCAGGAGTTTATGGGGTAAATATTACTAGAAAATACTTGTGCTGAGAGATGGTGTGAGTAGAAGTTTTGTCCTTGGAAAGGCTCTTGGACTCTGTAGATGGAACTCTCCTTGGGTGGGTCACTGGACTGAAATTTTGAGTTACCTCTCCTGTGATACCTTAATGAAATAATGTGGACTCAAAATCCTCACCATTCAAAGAAGCAGCCCTTCTTGAATTGCTGTCTCTTCCCTCTTCAGACATTCCATGGGTGTGTGCAGCATTCAGTGCAGTCCCCACCGGGAGAATCTCCTGGCCACAGGCAGGTGAGTCCATTCCAGCTGCTCTCCCCTGGTGTCACCATGCTCCTCTGTTACCTGAACGTGCTGCTGCCTCTTCAGAAATTCCGTGTGGTGCAGAGCACGTGGTCTTTCCTACCTTTCTTTCCCTGACTCACTCTGCTGCTTTTCTGCCCGTTTGTGGTGTGTCCCCAGTTACGATGAGCACGTGCTGCTGTGGGACACCAGGAACATGCGGCAGCCGCTGGCTGACACCCACGTGGAAGGTGGGGTGTGGAGGCTGAAGTGGCACCCCACGTGTGATTTCGTGCTCTTGGCAGCCTGCATGCAGAGTGGCTTCAAGATCCTGGACTGCCGTGGGAGCCTGGGTGAGTGTCCAGGGAACAGAGGTGCTCTGGGGCTGCTCTGCTGCTCCTCTTTGCTGCCTCCAGGTTAATGGGGCGCTCCAGCTCTTGCTGGAAGGATTGAGATGGTGTTAATAGCCAGAGACTTCTGTTCCAGTTTGAGGTAACTTGCAGCTTTTTCCACATCTGTGCACTCTGATGGGCTGCCTGGTTGTGCCAAGGCTCTGTCACTATCTGTAAATATCTCACAACTTTTTTTCACGGATGGAAAGTCTTTGTGTGTGGCGTGAGGGCACAACCGTTTGGGGTTTGTATTCATTGTGATAGTTCAGAGAGGTGCTTCTGACTGTCAGGTGGTGCTTTCCTGCTAGGAGGAGTCACTGACCTGCTGGGGAATCAGTTACTGCCTCAGGAAGGAAGTGCTTTGCAGCCTGGTTAATCCAGAATAACGTGAATAAGCCCTTCATGTGAATCACAAGGTACTTCCATGGTGGAAAAGCCTTTTGCATTCACATTACAAATGCAGTCTGACAGGGGAGGGTTGGCTTCCTGGCTTCTCTGGACCTTGGGCAGATATCCACAGCTTAGGAAATGAGGATGGCCCTTCTGTGTGGGGAAGGAAGGAACTTGATGTCCTCTTACTGTCAGAGTCAAATGCTGAAAGCTGACAGGAAGAACATCTGCAGTGTATTAATAACCAGGACCTGGCAATCTCCCAGGTGTGTTCCTGGCTCAGTGAAGGTTGTGGTGTGATCAGTCTTGAGCCTTTGTAGGCACTTTGAATAGTGATGCTCTTAAACCTCATGCACATTAAACTTTCTTCTCCTCTGCTACTGACCCAGGAAGAGTCAAGGCCATTGAGAGCTGGCTGAAAAATGGTCAGTACCTCATTCCTCCTGGACTGCTTCATTCTGTGGTGAAGAAGGCAATAACTAGAGAACTGTCCTTGTGAGACACAGCCAGTGCTGGAATGGCCGCTGAGCACTGCCACAACCAACACCTTGATTTCTAAGTAATTTCATTTTTGTTTGTTTGTTTTAAAGCGGAAAACACTGAGGAATGTATCATCCTGTCATCCTATGTCCTGCACAATTCCTTGGCATATGGGGCTGACTGGTCAAGGCTGTGTCCGAGGGATTCCTTGCCTGCAAGCCAGGACCTTGCTGCTGCATGCCAGCCTTCCCAGGAGCTTGTGGGAGCATCAGGGCAAGGAGACGAGAGGCTGAATTTGCAGGTCCAGAACCTGAAGATAATTTATGAGTCTCCTACAGCTACTTTTGATGTAATCCTGGAGGAGGAGAGTGAAAGCCCTGCTGTGGTGCTCACAGCAGGGGCAGGGCCAAAGCTGGCTGGGGATCCTGGACTGGTCAAGGGCTCTGGTTTAAAGGGCAGTTTAGATCTGGCTGCCCAAGGGGCAGATCTGGGGTCAGCCAGCAGCTCTGACTCAGGAGCCAAGAGACCCAATGGAATGGGCCTGGACAGAGGCAGTGACACAGCCAGGTCTCCAGACAGCCCCAAAGAAACGAGCATTGTAGCTACTTGTTCTTTCTATGACAACATCCTCCATGTCTGGAAGTGGGAGATGAGCCTGCTGACGCCTCCAGATGTGCCAAGTCCTAGATCTCCATCTGAAAGAACAGCTGAAAGTTTGCATTGACCAGTCCCAAGGGAAGAGGGAGGAAAACTCCTGAACTGAAAGTGACAGCTGAACTTAATGCCCTAACTTCTGCTGGGCTTTCCCATCTTACTGCTGAGCTTGGGAGTCCTTCAAGGCCAACACTGATGGAATTTCTGGTGTTTTATTTTCAGCACAGAGGGAAGCCTTTGCTTAGAGACCTGTGGTCATGCCCAGACAGGTATATTTAGTTTTTCCCTTAATGTTCTAGTTCCAAGTGGAACAGTCCTCCTCTCACAGGCTGCTGCTTTGCACCTCAGATCTGAATCCTTTCAAGGCTGGTTTGCATTTCACGTGCATCTGTTAAGCCTGTTCTCCTTCTTCCCTCACAAAACCAGACTTGGCTGTGCTGCTGTGCAGACCCAATAGTGATCAGGTGTCCTGAATGTCTCAGAAAAGGCCCTGAGCTCTTGGCTATGTGATGGATGTGTCCCTGGAGAAGAGCTCTGACAGGCCAGATGCAGTGCAATGCTCACAGTGATGTTTAACAGAAGTTCTGGTTCAGAAGGAAGTGCAGACTGCCTGGTGTGATGGGAAGTGCTGTGGGATCCTCCTCGTGAGGATCCTGGTGCTTCTCCATCATTGTCCATCAGACTCATCACCTGACTTCAGACTCCTTCATCATTCCCAGCTGAGCACACCCTGGTTCAGATAAATCCTGTAGTGACCCCACCATGTTTTAGTGCCACGCAAGCACCCCTCATGGCCTCTCAGTATCCAGCTCATGCTTTCTGCTCTCCACAGAGCCACGTTTAGATCCAAAGTCAAGCTCAGTTTTTAAAAGGTGAACAGCTTTAATTTCAAAACCTCCAAAAAGTACAAGCGGTGTTTCTTGCCATCTTTTTAAGTTTAAAATAAGTACAGAAACCAAAACATTAACAGCATACCCCTAACTACCTCCAAGAATGGCTGCAGGATTTCTCATGGTTGCTCCATTGGCTCTCTTTTTTTCACTGTGAAATATCAGCAAAACACCCTTTCTGGAACATTTTCTCTATTCCTAGAAACAAAAAAAAACCCAGCTTGAACTAGATCAGTAACTTTTAGCTTGCATGGTTTATCTTTGAGGGTCCTAAAGAATGAATTGTCTGGAGGGAAAGAAACACCAGCAACAGGTCTCTGTGTAACAGTGCTGCAGCAGATGAGAACTTTGCTGCTTTGAAACCCCCTTATCAAGGGTGAATGTGTACTTCAGCAAACATTCTGGAGCACTGTTACATGAAGATTCATATTAGTAATGAAAACAAGAGCTTTTGCTAAAGAAAAAAACATGCTATTTTTGGATGTTTCTAAAATAAAACCAATATAAGTGATTTTATCTTTTTTTTGGTTGTTTTGACTTCTAAAAATCAAATGACTTGACCTTCTGCTCTGGCCTGGAATGGCTCGGGCTCCAAAGGGTGAATATTCTTTGGGAGTCGGAGTGGCCAATCCAGTTTCCTGGGAAAACCGAGGGTGTGTCCCTGTATCTGCCGCTGACTCCGTTTTAAAGGTTGTAATGCCTTTTATTGTCTTTCGAAAGCGAGAGGAAACAGCCCGAGGGCAGTGAAGCTGGAGCGGTGTTACCGACAGCCTGATTTAGGCTTTAGGCTAGGCCTTGCTTTGCTCAGAGAAATGAGGCGACCCAGTTATCATCTGCCTTCACATGGGGTGAGAGGCAAAAGATGTGGTCAAGACTGGAATTGGCATCAAAGGGCACAGGATCTCCTGCTCTCCAGCCACCTGCGAAGTGCCCTGGCCAGGCAGCAAGTGTCAGAAGGGAAGGGCTGAAGGGCCACCACTGCCAACAGCAGCAGCACCCAAGGCAGGAAACAGCCACTTGTGTGTAACTTGTTCTGAACAGCTTCACAGGAGGTGAAAAATGCGGAGTTCAGTCAGAAAAGCTGTGCCTTCCCCATCCCCACTGTGGCTGATCCCCAATCACAACTCATCCCTCTGTGATTTGGGGCTGCAGCAAACCCACTCCTGCCCAGCCCCGAAAATGTGGGGGTTTTTACCACCACCGCAAGGACTCACCTGCCAGCCAATATTACAAAGTGCTCACAGACCATCCACTAAACAAGCCTCCTTTCTTTCACAGTAAACCTTAATTTAATTCTTAAAGTTTAATTGTTGGTTTGCAGTACTTTGTATTCAGAAACGGCACGCACCCCCCAACCCCCAGAGAGGGCTGTGCTCCCCAGGACAATTGTCTCCCAGAGGAATAACAAGTCATGGACAGGAAATCAAACCGCAGATTTCCCCCTGGATTCAAGTCAGAAGAATAAGGTAGAAGAATTTGCTTTAATGTCCAGTGACAGAGCCTGTCCCGTATTGGCCGGCGGCATCACTGCCCGCTTCCTACCGCACGTAGTTCTTTGGGAAGAGCTGGAAGAGCTTGCCCTCCTGCGTGGGCTCGAAGCCGTACTTCTCCAGGTTGTTGGGGTCGAAGGTGCCGTCCTTCACGTCCTTCTCGATGCGCGGAGCCACCAGCTCGTCGAAGAGCTGCTTGGCCGTCATGGGCGGCTCGGAGCCCTCGGCGGCGCGGTACGACACGTAGGGCCGCAGCTTGAAGCCCGTCAGGTCGGGCACGACGAACTCGGGCACCATCTCCTTGACGAGAAGGAATTTCTTGTTGCGGGTGAGCACGCCCAGCTTCTTGGCACCGCGGCCCTTGTTGTGGCTCCGGGGGCCGCGCTTGCTGGTGAACGGCGACAGGCGGTCAGCGCCGCGCACCAGCCCGCGGACTAGCTGGGTCAGCAGCCCCATGACGGGCAGCGGGGCGGGAGCCGGGCCCTGAGGGCAGCGGGGGCTCAGCGAGCCGGGCCCTGAGGGCAGCGGGGCGGGAGCCGGGCCCTGAGGGCAGCGGGGGCTCAGCGAGCCGGGCCCTGAGGGCAGCGGGGGCTCAGCGAGCCGGGCCCTGAGGGCAGCGGGGCCGGAGCCGGGCCCTGAGGGCAGCGGGGGCTCAGCGAGCCGGGCCCGTCCTTGGAGGCAGCCGGGAGCTCGCACAGACCGGGCCAATCACCGAGGAATTGGAGAAGCCGGAGCGAGTCCAGAAGAGCACCCGGGGGGTGCTCAGCGGAGAGGAGCCGGTCCCTGCGAGCACCGAGGGCTCCCGAAGCGCGCCGGGCCCAGGCCGCCCTCACAACCCGGAGCAGCCCCACGGCGCTCCCGCCTCCGCACACCCCAACAACGCCCGCTCCCATTGGTCGGGCCGCGCCAGCCAATCCGCAGCGCCGATGCTGCCCCCGCGCGGCACGCGCGCCCAAGTTCCCTGGGGGGGCTTTCCCCGCCAATCAGCAGCGAGCGGCCAGCGGCGTGGGCGGGGCCTGGCGCGGGCGCGCCCCCTGGCGGCGGCGGGCGGGGTGTGCTGTCAGCGCCCTTCGGCCCGGCCCGGGGGAGCCGAGAGCGCCCGGCCGGGACAGCGGCCGGCACCGGCACCGGCACCGGCACCGGGGGGATGGCGGGGGCAGAAGCAGGTGAGGGTGTGCCGGGGATTGCTGGAGCGCGGCGGCGGGACCCGGGCCTGGCGGGCTTGTGCAGCTGCGCCGTGCCCCCAGCCGGTGCCGGTGCCCCGCCGGAGGCCCGGTTGTTTTCTTGTTTGGTGCCGTGTGCCGAGCTGTGACCCGGCGTGAGGGGGCCGGGCAGAGCCCCCGGGGCTGGCCGGGACAGTGAGGCGGGGTGCCCAGGGGGGTGAGCAGCCATCGGTGCCCGCTCCGTGCTGGGGCTGTCCCCGGGCTGTCCCCGGGCTGTCCCCGGGCTGTCCCGGGGCTGTCCCCGGGCTGTCCCCGGGCTGTCCCCGGGCTGTCCCCGGGCTGTCCCCGGGCTGTCGCCGGGCTGTCCCCGGGCTGTCCCGGTGTTTGCTATCCTTAGGGAACAGGGATGGGTCTGGCTGTGCCACCGGGCTGTGCCACCGTGCGGAGGTTCCCGGGGAGTTTCTGATTTAATATCTATGGCTGCGGAGAAACTTCTTCGGGAGAAGTCCCGTCCCCCAGCACTTCACCGCTGGGTTTTGTGGCTCAGCGCGAATGGATGATAAAGTTAAAAAGTTATCGTATAAAGCCTTGTGTTGTTCAGGAGTTTGATGAGAAGGTGCAGTTATCTCTTAACTCAGTCTTCTCTTTGTTTTTGCTTTGTTCCTGCTGCACCTCCAGACATGGATGAAGGGGACAACAGGACCAGCCTTGAGGTACGATGTGTTTTGCAGTAATTTTTGGACCTATTTATTTCCCTGAGAGTGTTTCCAGAATCTGTAGGCAGCTGTACCTAATTTGATAGCATTGGGACAATGCCTTTAGATGCTTTTACTTTGAAACAGCCGTTCCTGCTGTGAGTTTTATCCTTTCAGACTTTTAAGGATTTGGTCCCATTTTATTGTGTGTATGTTTTTTATTTCTTGCAAACCATTCATGCTCTGCTTCATATTTAAACTGCTTCATTAAAGCTATGATTTAAATGCTTTCTTTTTTAGCCTAAAGAAGAAGTTGCAGAATTCTGGCAGACTGCACTTCTTGTCTTTGTTTTTAATAACAAATGTGAAACTCACAGACCAAAAAGGCACGTGGTGCTTTCCCTAGTCGTGAAAAACAAACCTCATGAGAGGAAATAGTTCTCAGAACTAAAAAAACACACACAATGTACTTGTACACAGTTAACAATGTTTTGTGAAAAAATCCAGGTTCTGTAGTCAAAACAAGGCATGGGTGCCTCTGAGCTATGAGAAAGCCTTGTGTTTTGGGCTAATCCCAATTTTAAGTCGTTGTTTTCAGGGTTGATAAGCCTTTCCCACCCCTGCCTGGATGGGGAATGTGTCAGTGTTTGCCTTGCGGTGCAGTGAGGAGGTGCTGGGTGCCTGTACTCTGGATGGGTGTGAGCTGCAGTTGTGAGGCTGCATATTTGTGCTGATTGCTGTTGAATCTCCAGCTCATAAGGAAACTTTGACATCTGGAAGCAGGGAAATGCTCTTCATGCCAACCCATACTCTGGGCAGGTGACTGCTCCATTTTCAGAGCAGTGAGGGACCCTGCAGGGTGGTCCCACAGGGATTGTGGGTCTGAGGGTTCTTTGGGGCTGGCTGAGGTGAAGCCTTTGGGCTGGGGTGCTGAGCACAGCCCTCCTCAGAGAGGAGCTGCCCTGGTGACTTGGCTGTGACCTCATTCCTGCCCCAGGAGCTGTCACAGCAATCACTGACATGTCTCAGGTGTCTGCACAGCTCAGCCTGGCTGCTTTGCTTCCTCTGCTTGTCCACAAGGATTGTCCAAGCTAGGAAAGATACCCTCCGAGTCTGAGCAGGGGAATATCATGTTGTCACTGGTGAAGACTTTGCAAGATTCTCTCAGTGATTCTTGGAGCTCTGAATTTCTTCGTTCTTGTTGCTTTTCTGCCCTGAGACCCCAGCATGGGCATGTTTGTGTTTTATTCTTTTCCCCATGGATTTGTTTCTCCTCTCACAGCAGCAATGTGTCAGTTGGCAATTACTATTTTTGGTGTTATTTGAGATCCTACAGGCCTGGAGAGCAGCAGAACTGTCCATGTCCCAGTGTCCCTGACACTGTCAAGGGGAAATAAATACATTAAGTGACCACAACAGACTCCACCAGGAACTCTGTGTCACCAGGTGTTGTACTTGTTGCTGACACATCTTTAGCTTTTTAGTTTTTCAAAATCTTGTGACTTTTCACTATAATCCCATGAGTAATAGTCTGATAACAACAGTGACAGAGTTAGTTTGACTCAGGTTGGGAAGATAAACATTAAAGTGCTAACGTGGCCTGAGAAGGCAAATTGAGCCCAGGGATCTGTGTGAGGTGACTGGTCTGGCAGGAGTTTCCTTTGTGCTGTAAAAGTGGAATGAATTCCATTAGGGAGACCAGTTTGGTGACTTGGTGTACACTCCATTTTTCTCGTGGTGGCAAAGCTGAGTGCAGCTGTCATCCAGATCTGGAACCACGGGCAGGAGTGGGACCTGAACTGTCTGTAGTGCTTAATTCAAGTGCTTTTAGGGCTCAAGACATAGAGGGGGATGTGTTTGTCCTTGTACTCATGTTGTTTTCACTTGTTCCTAAGAATTGTTTTGCCTTTCTCCCCTTTTCTCTTAAGTTTTGGATTGGCATTTGTGAGACTATTTTAGGTGCCAGGTTTTATTCCTGAGTGACACTGGTGGACACAAGTCCCAGGACAGCACAGCTGGGGTCAGGGCTTCTGCCCATGTGCATCATCTGCTTCTTATGATGACTTTAATGTGCTGGTTTGGGACTCATTTTCTCAGTCTCATAAAGTCCTTTGAGTTCCATTCTCATCCTTGTTGCTCTAAATAACACAGAATGATTAAAAAAGTGTTCGTGTCACTGTTTGACCCTGGTTTAGGACTGTTTAGGAATGCACTGAACTGACAGCAAGACAAAACTCCCCTACTGACCCCTCTCCACTGTGTGTGTCTGTTTGCAAACTGAGTTAAGTTATAACTCAAAGAAAAACGCAATCAAGATGGTTGAGTTGTTTTTATGGGGGCTTTTTTCCAGCTGTGGGAAACTAATTTCACATTTCTTTTGGTGCCAGGCTGTGTTGCCAAGAGGTGGGACCCCCATCCTGCAGTTTGTGGAGGACAGGATCCAGACCACCATGGTAAAGCAGAGTTGCAGTCTGCTGGCTGAGGGGTGGGGGTGCATCCAGAGCAGCTTCTCCTGAGCTCCGGGAGCTCTGCTAAGTCACTGCCAAAGTCTGAGCGTTTGTTTCTTTGCTGTCACTGTGCAAGAGGCAGGAATTCATTCCTGGTTTTTAGAATCACAGGCTGGTTTGGATTGCAAGGACCTTAAAGCCCATCTCGTTCCACCCCCTGCCATGGGCAGGGACACCTCCCACTGTCCCAGGCTGCTCCCAGCCCCAATGTCCAGCCTGGCCTGGGACACTGCCAGGGATCCAGGGGCAGCCTCAGCTGCTCTGGGGCCTGCCCACCCTGCCAGGGAACAATTCCTTCCCAATATCCCATCTAACTGTACCCTCCCTCATCTTAAGGCCATTCCCCCTTGTCCTGTCCCTCCATGCCCTCATGCACCTCCTGTGCATTGAGTTGATCAACTCACAGATCTTTGGCAAGAAGAACATGGAATATTATGCATGTGAGCTTAGGACTGGTCACTGATGCAGCTTAAACTTCTTGCGTATGAGATATTTGAATTAAAAATTAAGTATTTATGAAGGCGCTTGACTTTTAGACATATCACTGAGCTACGTGTTCTTCAGCCCTTCAAAAAATACATGGTAACTTCTGAGGTTGAAAATTATTAACTTTTTTCTCTCTAAATTCCCCTCCTAGCTGACTGGAATTGCAATTGGAGCTGCAGTTGCACTGTTGCTTATAGCAGTTGTTGTGTTTGTCGTGTACAGAAGAATGAGACAGTCTAGTAAGTACTTGATAACCATGTAAGTTTTACAACCAGTTTTTCCATCAATCTTGAGTCTTTTTGTAATTTTCTGTGGTAATTTGTAGCTGTAGAGGTGTGGTTTTTGCAAGACAACAGCTTTAAAGGATGGAGAACTTGTGTTGATTCACTTCCCCAGGTCTGACCCCAGAACTGTCACATGCAGGACCTGGAGGTTTTATTTCTTTGGTGTATGAGCAGTGTCAGCCTCAGGATCAGTTGTGAATTGTGCAGATGATTTCCACCCTACCATGATTCCACTGTCACAGGAAGGAGAAATGACTGAATTAGAGATTTCCTGCAGGAGATTAAAACCACCCAGTCCTTGTGTCTGTTCAGAGAGCCCTTTATCTCCTCTGGGGCTGAGGTAGAGCCTCAAGGCAGCCCTGCCTTGGTCTGGCTTGGCCAGAGCTGGGGAATGAGGGATCCCAGGGTGGTTTAAATTGCAAACGCTGCCCACAGGAGCTGTTGTGGAGGCAGCAAAGTCCCCAGGCTGTGCTCAGGTGTTTTCCCAGCTGCTGAAGGTGGTTTCTGATGTGGTGCTTCTGTTTCAGAACAACTTCAGCCACACGTGCCTCAGTACAGGTTTCGCAAGAGGGACAAAGTGATGTTCTACGGGAGGAAGATCATGAGGAAGGTGAGGGCACCTGGTAAAATCCAGTTTGGGAGGTGTAAAGTTTGCAGTACTTCACTTGTTGAGCCTGGCCCAGGTCCTTCAATCTATAAAATCTCACTGGGATTTTGTGGATGTTTCAGAACGCCTGCAATACTGACTGGATTGCTGATGGAGCAGCAGTAGCTTCTCTTTCTGGCCAAACCATTCCTCTTTGAAAAATATTTGCAGTCAATGAGGGTAACAAATAATGAGGGTAATAAATCAATGAGTATCTAACTCCTGTAGGGAGTTTGTAGTTGTTCAGCTATCCCAGAATCCCAGACTGGTGTAGGTTGGAAGGCACCTTAAAGCCCATCCCATTCCAGCCCTGCCATTGGCAGGGCACCTCCCACTGCCCCAGGCTGCTCCAAGCCCTATGCAGCCTGGCCTTGGACACTGCCAGGGATCCAGAGGCAGCCCCAGCTGCTCTGGGCACCCTGTGCCAGGGCCTGCCTACCCTCACAGGGTCCTGGCTGTTCCCTGTGCTGCCAAGTCCAGGTATGCACTCACTGCAAACCAACATCTGTAGAAAAATATGGTACAGGGGAGTAACCATCCTTAGTCACCCTGTTTGGAGGAACACTTCCTCTTGTGGACTGCCCCAGCCTCTACCTCCCACGCTTCATTGAGATGAATTCAAACACTTTAAGTATACATTGGTGGGTTTAATATTCTGTTCTAGAGCTCTGTTTCGTTGTGGTGGAGGTGGTTACTCCCTGAATCTTGCATGTCAAGTCAGCCTTTAAGTAGAATTTGGCCCAAAAAACCCTCAATGAGAGGAAATTTTCTGTGTGCAACTTCATAATTTTAATATTCTTCATGATTTTCATGTGCAATTTAATAATTTGAATAATTTTAACCAAGAAGTTTATACTCGCATAAGTAAAGAATGTTTAGATTTCCATGTGGGAAAATAATTGCAGGTAGTTTTTGTTTTAGACTTTACTTTTTGCTTTTCTTCCCAAGTAAGGCAGAGAACATTACCCCCAGACTACTGTGGGTTGCACTTCGTGGGATTTTGATAACATACCAAGATTTTACTTAAAAAAAAAAAAAATAATCCCCCAAACTAATTAAAATTCTTTTTGCAACAGAAACTTTTTATAGAGATTCAACTCTTTGGGTTACAAGTGGAGAACTGGGAATGTTTTGAAAGTACCTAATGAGGGGCTTTCTTCTTGTAGCAGTGGTGGTGTTTCTCCAGAGGGTGGCACCTGAAAACTAGGAAATGCAAGGAAAAGCCTTGGTTTGTGTCCATCACATCCAGACAGAATCCTGGAATATCATGAGCAGGAAGGACCCACCAGGATCATCAATCCAGCCCCTGTCCCTGCACAGCCCCCCCAACACTCCCAGCCTGTGCATCCCTGGGATGTCCAAAGGCTCCTGGAGCTCTGGCAGCCTCGGGGCCGTGCCCATTCCCTGGGCAGTGCCCAGCACCCTCTGGGGGAAGAACCTTGCCCTGAGCTGCAGCCTGAGCCTGCCCTGGCCCAGCTCCAGCCGTTCCCTGGGTGCTGTCCCTGTCCCAGAGCAGAGATCAGTGCCTTTCTCCTCTTCCTGATGCTGAGTCTTCCTGAATGAGAACCACAGCTAAGCATATTTCCCCTCTGCCATCCATTAGCACTGCAGTGGTTGATTGGTAAAATCAAAATATGCTTTACTTGCTTTATAAAAAGGAAGTGATCCTGAAGTAGATATTCCAATCTTCCAAGGTCTCACATGAGCTCTTCACTCTGCTCACACTCTAATGGCTGGTAAATATGTTGGTGCCCCAGCAGGGTTGGAATTAACAGGTTGGTTTTTTTTGGTTTTGGGTTTTTGTGACTGTTTTTGTGTCCCATTATTTCCTCCTAGGTTACAACTCTTCCCAACTCTCTGGTTGGGAACACCGTTCCTCGGCAAAGGATGCGGAAACGCGCAAAGGTTTTATCTTTGGCCAAAAGGTACTTGAGACTTTGGGAAGGGGAAAATTCATGTCATGGGGGCTGGTTTGGGGTTTTTGTTTGTGGTGTGGAACTTACCCTTAGCAGAGCCCTTTTCTGTAGCTGTTGGTTTTTCCCAGTCCTGTCAGCTGTGGATCAGCAGGGAGGTTTGCTGAACAGGGATGGTTTTGGTGAGGAAAGGCAGGTGGGTGGAATGTTTTAGATAACTGATAATGTGTAACTTGGGATGGTGAATTTTAGTATTTACTAAATACTTATTTAACATTTCCTATTAGTATAAATTTAATATTTCCTATTAGTTCAAATGAGGGAACATCCTAAACTTCCTTTTTGCTTTGTAGGATTCTCCGTATTAAGAAGGAATGTCCAACTCTGCAGAGGAAAGAACCTCCTCCTTCTTTGCTAGAGGCAGATCTGACTGAATTTGATGTCAAGAATTCCCACTTGCCATCAGAAGTCCTGTACATGCTTAAAAATGTCAGGTAATGTTAAATGAAAAGAGAAGTTTAGTTTGGTTTTGATGGATGTTCAAGTGATATAAATATTTGACAGTTTGTGTCAAACCTCAAATTTTATGATTGCATGGTCAGAATCCTGAGGGAGTTGACTGAAATTCATCTGAGCATAAGGACAGAATAAATGACTTTGAATTTTCTAGAAGTGTTATGAAAATAGTTGAGTTTGTTTTAAAAATCAAGAAAAAAAAGATGGGGGAAAAAAGGAAGTAGATTAGTTGCCTCAGTTTGGGAATAGCACTAATAAAGGTGTTCTAACGTGAACAGATTTAGTGCATCTTAAAACTTCTGTTTAGTCTGTGTCAGATAATTATTTTTTTTTTTTTTTGCACAGAAAAACATTATAATTGGTAAATGTTAATTGGATACCATATTGACAGCTTCCTGGGCTGCAAAATCTTTTCCTTCTCTGCCCGGAAAGGTTGCAAATAAATCAAAGTCAACTTAATCCCCACAGCTCTTTGGCAGACTAAGGAGAAGGGATGGTCTTTGTGCCCCTTCAGCAAGGGGTTCAATTTGCTGACACAGCAAAGAGGAGGAGATCTTCCAATCTGTAATTTTGGTTTTGCTTGTGGATGTTCATTTTTCTTCCCAGTTGTGAATATAATGTACTCCTGAAGGTCATACATTCTCAAATAAAAATGCTATTTCAGTCATCTGAATTTGCTACTGTGAAATTATGATCTCCTATGACTAACTGGTGTTGCAGTAAGATTTGATGGATTGATCCTGATAAATGTGAGCTGTTGGAGCTCTGTGCAGAGTGATTAAGTGTGAAATCCATATTTCTCTCTGCCTGGCAGTGACTGACTGCAGTCCAGGTGCATGTTACCTGCAGGATATGGTACATTCCAAATTTGCAACTACATGCAGATGACAGAAGCTTCTCCCTCTTTTCTGTGTTCTGCTTCCATGGCAGGGCAGCTGCAGTAGAAGGGGAAGTTTCCTGGGGTAACTTCTCTTACCATGTGTGTATCTGGCAGGTTTTTATTTTTATTCCCCTAGGCCATGCTGGTGTTTGCTGGAGGAAGTTTGGCTGTACTTCCTCCTGAGCCTGCATTCCTTGGAGGGCTCCTCCAAAGGAGCCCCAGCATTTACAATTCTGTGTTTCATGCTGCTCTTGCACCTTATTTTGGGGAGCTCTTTGGGGCTCCCTCCCTGCAGCTCCACCTCTGGGCTTTTTCTGCTCCTCATGCCTGGGGTTTTGCTAATTTGGAAAGGATTTTCTGAGGACTGTGGCGATTTCAGGTTTTCCCTTTGCATTTTCTTTGCTGCAGGGTCCTTGGGCACTTTGAGAAGCCCCTGTTCCTGGAGCTGTGCAAGCACATGTTCTTTGTGCAGCTGCACGAGGGCGAGTACATCTTCCGTCCCGGGCAGCTGGACAACAGCATCTACGTGGTGCAGGATGGAAAGCTGGAAGTTTGCATCCAAGAAAGTGTAAGAACTCACTGCTCTGCACTTCCTGAGACAAATCTGTTGGCACAGCAGATAGGCTGGCATGAATCATTAAGCATTGATTAAACTTAGACATGTGAATCACAGTGGTTTAGGAGGGATTAATCCCAGCTCTGCAGGGCCATGGTATTTGTAAAGATCAAGGTTTGTAGCTCTGGTCCCTCGTGTCTCAGATGAGAGAGCAGAACACAAAGCAGATGAGGCAGCTGGAAATATCCTCATGCAGGAGATGCAGAAGTTATGGAGAGAAGACAGGGTGCAAGGTGGGCTTGGAAACATTCACCTTTGGAAAGGTTGTTACAGAAAATATTTGGGCACAGACAGCAAACTCACCTCAGAATAGTCCAGCAGGAGTCAGTGAGTTTGTCTGCGAGCTGGGAGAATCTGATTCCCTTTTGGGTATACAGGGGAAAAAAGATGATGGTTTGTTTTCCATGTGAGTCTTAAAATGTTGAGCACCAGTCCTTTTGATCCCTTCTGCCAAGTTAAATTTTTAATTTTTACCTTCTTCCTGACTGAACTTTAACTTTTGGATGTGAGCAGTTTTCCAGTGGCTGAAAGTTTAGTGGGCTTGTGTTTGGAAATTATATCAAATTTGCTGATTTCTGTGTATTTTTACATTTTGCTGCTGCTGTTTTGTACGACCTCTTAACAGGTAACCCCTCAGTAAAGGGAATTCATTCTGCCTCTGGATAAAGGAAGCTTTGTTTTGTTGGTGTTACATAGCAAAGAGAAGCAGGTCACAACATCCCTGGAAAAATATGGCTTGTAGTTTCTTTTCCTTTATCCCTTTTAGAATGCTGGTTTAAAACTCTGTGGTTGGAATTAGCACATTTCTATCAGAGCAGAGAGAAAAGGAATTATCCAAACTTTCTGAAATGCTCTAAGCTTGGCAAAATGCAGCTGTGAGCCTGCAGTAATGCTGTGTGTATGTTTGTGCTTGCAGGATGGAACAGAGGTGGTGGTGAAGGAGGTGCTGGCAGGAGACAGCGTGCACAGCCTGCTGAGCATCCTGGATGTCATCACGGTGAGTCCTGGGAGGGGCAGATTCCTGCTGGGTGCCACAGAGCCTGGCAGGGGAAGCAGGCCTTGAACATTCCTAAGAAAGAATCAGAATGCAAAATGGTTTTTTTTTTTATGAATTCTTCTCCTCCCAGGCCTTTGCAGGTGTAAGCTGAGCTTTGTGGTGTGGAGGGTGGTTGTGAAATGTGTGCTTGACTGGCTGCTTCTCATTAGCAGGAGGGTTTGAATGATCCCTTTATGTCTGGAAAACTGAGATTACAGTTTGATTTGCTCAAATCACAACTCAGGCAGGAGCAGGACCAGGCTGGGGCCCAGCAGTCTGGCCTTTTACATGTTTGATGGGTTGCTTAATGAATTTGGTTTTATTCAGTCTAATGAAAATAAGTCTGACAGTTGTTGGTACTGTAATTATACTGTGAAACCAGTTGATGGATTTATTTTATTTGGTAACATCAGTGGTGCTGGTGGCCAGCTGAGGGCTGTGCTCTTTGGCAGGGACCAGGATGAGCTGAGTGCTGATGCTATTCAGTGCAAAATTGGTGGGTTTTGTTCCAGTTGGAATTAGACGGATGGTTTTGCTGAAGTCACTTTTGGAATTCCAAAATGGAAGGTGTTGAATTCAACATCTTTAATAATACCCAAACTCTGAAGGTGTTTTTTTCTTGAAGGATTTTGGTAGGATGGGATTTGAGAGGATGAAGATAAATCTGATCAATAAGTTGTTCATTTTTGACCTTGTGTCATGTTTCTGCCACACTTGGCTGTCTCCGTTCATCAAAAGGTGCCATTGCTCTGTGTGTGAGTGGGTAAAGGATTCTCTGAAGTGTTCTTTGTCACTTCCAAAAGTAGGCACACATCTCCATATCCACATTATCTGTAAATCTATATTATGCATATCTGTGGTTCTCATAAAACCTGTCAACAGTGATACCATTTTTTAAGCTTGGTCACACTTTTCTCTGTAGAAAGGGAATAACTTGAACTGTACAAGTCTAGTTCTTGCTGTCAAATTTATATCTTTGTAAATCCATCTTAGTGCCTTTGCCTTTTTTACTTACACCATGAAATTTTCTTCATGACAATATTCTAAAGAGCAGGGCCATCATAAAGGAACAGGAATACCAGTCATGTTCTTGCTTGCTCAAAAGGAATATAAGAAAATAAATCCTTGTATAGCAGTTCTCTATGGGTTTGTTTTCTAAATAAGTGCTTCCATTCATTTTTTGTCTTGCTGGGTTTTTTTAATTTTTAATTCTCATTCTGTCATTTTTTTTCTTCTTTCTCATTTGTTATACCACTGGTAAGTAAAAAAAAAATAAAAATGATTGAAAGTGTGCTGAAGAGAGTCAGCAGTTTGCAGAGGAATCTGTAATAAAAAAACTTTGAAATATTTTTTGCTAAACTTTTTCTCATTTTTTTTTACAACTCTTTTGTTCCTCACTTCTCAGCTTCGTGAACTACTTAATTGCTGTTTTTCCTCTTCCTTATGTTCTTTGCAGACTTTAGATAGAGGAGTAGCATGAAAATAGGCAAGGAGAGAGGAAGTAGCATTGGATCAAAATAGGGGAGACCCCTCAGTGCCATCCCAAATCAGTGAGTTGAGTCTTAGCACATCCTGCAGATACCATAACCTGAATTAGATTTCACTGCAGCACCAAACACATGGCTCTGGCATGAAGAACAGGTATATTGAGAGAGGATTTCAGTGGTCTGAGCTGGATTTGTGATTTTTCTGGCTGATTTTGCAGCACATGATGTCAGGCTGGCCCCTCACTTAGTTAAGAGGTGTGCAAGAAAGTTGAGTTTGCTGCAAGAGCTGGCAAGATCTTGTTGGTGGATCTGAAAGAAAGGTCACACCAGAAGTACCTTTCTAAGCTGAGAAGTCTCTTTAGGTCTCCTAAATACAAAGGTAGCAGCTGTGACATGAGCCTCCCCTTACTCCAAGAACAGATTGATGCTGCTTTCTCCAAACTCTGAGGAGAAACTGGAAACTTTTGAATCCAAGTGGCTGCAGGCCCTTTCCTGGTATTCTGGAACAGTTCTGAGGTGCAGTTAATGGCTCTGACTTGATACTGCCTCAAATACCAAAGAAATCTCTGAGCTGAGCCTTGTTGATGTTTCTGTTTTCAGCAACGCTTGCTGAGAGCCTGTGTGTGCAGCCAGAGCTTTTCCCAGAACAGTCAATGTTCATGCAGAGTGAACTGATCCAGCAGAGATCTGATGCTGGTTGCTGGATATTTGGGGTTCACTCTTCTCTTGTCCTCCATGTGGAGATGCTCTTAGCAAAACTGGGGCCTGTTGGCACAGCTGGAATAAGAAAGTTGGAGAAAGAAGAGGCTGTGAGGGATACTGATCAAATGGCAGTGATTGAGGGGGGGGGAGAAATGAGTCAGGATTAAAAGAAGTTTGGAAAAACACTTGGATAAAGGTGAGCCTTCAGGGCTGACAAGATAGATGAGGTTATAAAGAAGTGATTGATGGCTGCAAGAGCTTTGGTGGTGCAGCAGTGTTGATGTAGAGGATGTCAGGAAGCAGAAGAGGAAAACAAAATCCAGCCATGGAAATGGGGAGAACGTGCTGGATTTTTGGGTCTGAAAAGGAGCTACCCCTGCAGGTGGGAGAATGTGAAACATCTGTGTCTCTTGCAGCAGATTTCCTGGCCAAACTTGATTGGATTTGGCCATGAGCTGTCACCTGGGTTCAGCTGCTGCTTGGAGGTGATGCCTGAGCTCTTGGAACGAGGCAGGAGTAAATAGTTACCTGCCCTGAGAACAAAAAGTTCTCTGTTGAAAGAAACCCTGTTTCATAACTGATTATAACTTAACTGTTCTTGTCATCTCAGTGTGTGATTGCAAAATAGTATAATTTGAACATGGTATTCTCCCTGTGCTGCTCATAACATTAGATCTGAGAGAAGTGACAATTATGGAACATTTCCTCCTCACGCTCCTCTGACAGCTCTTGCATGTTCCAGCCCCATTAGCCATGGTGTTGGCCCTTTCAGAAGAGCTGCTCTCATGCAGGGATTTCAAAGAGGCAAAATTATATGCTGAAAAACTTGGAGAAATGGGCTGTTCTTTGGAGAAAAAGGCTTCTGCATTGTTATCTGTTATTATCCTACAGCTGTTTTTCTGAGGTTGTCAGCACTGAGCACTTTCCAGAAAAACCCAAACACTTTACTGGACAGACTGGAGATTAGAGTTCTGGGATACCTGGGGCTCAGTTTGCTCTTAGGAATAACTCATGAAACACCATTAAACTTGATGCTTATCCTTGTCCAGCAACTAAAAATTTAATAATTTCCTTATTTTTTTGCTATATATTTGCTGTAGAGATTGGTAGGAAATACAGTTGATGGCAAATGCAGTACTTAAAAGCAGACTTATTTTTATTTTCTTTTACACATATGTGTAAGAAGTCCAAATTAATTCTTCATGTAAAACCAGACTTCAAACTGGTCTGTAAAAGAGGATTGTTGCATTTATTTTTGGGTACAGCCAAAATACAGAAATGTTATTGGTTAATTTCTTAATTAATAGACGCTTGGGAAAACTGAGGACACCGACAGCTTTGCACTGTAGGTCAAAGAGTTTTTTAAAATTTCAGATCCCTCAGGAACTTGAAAATCAAGGCTATTAATATCATCCCCAGATTTTATAAAAAGGTCAGCTGAAGTTGGTGTAATTAAGAAATTGGTTCCAATTAATTTAATTTAATTTTAGAATCTGCTTCATGGTGCCTTCCAGACCAGCAGGCAGACAGAGCTGCAGCTTTATTTTCCAGAGTCATTAGAGAAAGTCTCTTGTGTAATTTTGCTGGGTTCTTTAGGCAGGAATTCCTTCAAAGTGCTTGTGTTGAGTTGTCTGGTGCTCTGCAGGTCTTGCTGGCAGTTTGGTTTATAATCAGCATTTAACATCTGTGTGTCAGTGTTGGGATAAAGGTGCCTTCTGTTGCTCAGGAGGGGGAAAGCTGCTGAAGCTGGGAGGTACTGTTAAAATAGAAACTCCATTTCTTCCTTTGCTCCTGCTCTGTACTGCAAAAAGGCTCATTTTAGCTTATAAATACTGTGTAAATCAATATTTGATGGATTAGTAAATGAATTTATGAGTTAGAGATGTTGTTTCCAGCATTTATTAAGTGGGTAAAAGGGGCATTGTCTGTCTGTCTTTTCATCCAAGTGTTTGGCAGTAGATTTTTGTTAAATCTATTCTCATTTAAGGTGGAAAATCCAAACCCAGAGGCTTGCCTTCCAGTGTGAAAAAAATCTCTGTATTCTACCCACTTTTCATTTGTTTGTTAGTTCTCCATCTGTTCTTTCAGCAGAATGGTCTAGACCCACTTTGTCTCCAGCAAAAAGAAGCTGTGTGGCTTTGTCACATGGAATATTTCATATATATATATATGAAAAAATATGTATATACATCTTAAAACACAAGAAGTCTGCCTGTCTTTTGTTTTACTCCATTGTGTCTGTAATTGCTGTACAATTTTATTGTGTTTTTCGCTGGTTGTGTGAGTCTGAGGTTGTTTTTGCAGCAAATAGCTCGGTTGTCAGTACAGATAATAAAATCAACAAACCCTGTTTTCTCTGCAGCCTTGACTAGCTGGGATTTCAAATGCTTGTGAAGGCTGGCTCTGTAATAAAACAGCTGAGAGCCTGGCCCTTCCCTCAACCTGATCCAACTCCGTGGGGCTCTTACTTCCCTGCCCCTGTCTCTAATGCAGGTGTGAATTCACCCTCATTACACACCCCATGGTCGTGAAGCACCAGCTGGAGGCTTTCTGTGCTCAGACAGACATAGACAACAGCAAAGCAGGAATTTGGGAAGAATTGGATTGGATAATTGATGGATTAACCCTTGTGTCTCTGGAACTTTCTCTTAGGGTCACCCTGCTCCCTATAAAACCGTCTCAGCCCGAGCAGCCACTCCATCCACAATACTGAGGCTTCCAGCCAGTGCCTTCCAGGATGTGTTCCAGAAATACCCTGAAACCCTGGTGAGAGTGGTGCAGGTAGGTGGAGCTGAGGGGCAAGGGGGAAGCTCTCTCATTTCCAAATTACAGAAGGATATTTCAAGGCTCAGCAAGCTCATTATCCATCTTTGGTAGATATGGAAGTGCTCAGAACATCTTATCAAGATTTGGACTTGTTCTGCTGTTCTCCTGGCTGTTGAGCCCTAGACTTAATAATCCAGCATTGTCCCAAACAGGCAAAAATAATGTATGTGTCTGTATATCTCCATTAATTGAGTTTCTGCCTGTGGCACCCTCATCAGTCAGCCAGACCTGCAGTGTGAGTTTGTTGGTCCTTGGGGGGGGTAGAAGGGTGCTGGCATGGGCTCTGCAGCTTGGGGTGCACCAGGAGGGCTCCAGAATGCCTGGGAGTCATGAGTACACTGTCACATGTCCTGAAACTGGGCTGCTGGACCCTCAGGAGCTGTTTGGTGAGGGCTGATGCTTTTTAAGAGTCACAAAATTCAGACTGACATGTGAATTCTCACTTTAGAAGCCTCTGTCGGCACCTGAGAGAAGAGCTGTGTTTTATATCAGTTCTGTGTTCACCTTCTGTTGCTTTGCAGGGGCTCAGGCAGCTCTCAAGTGAGCATCTCCTGTAGGTGGGCAGTGGTGCAGGGATCAGGATTAAGGATTTCCAGGGGTGGAGCCTTGTCCCACAGGTGTAGCAGCCACAGGGTGACCCCACAAGTCGCTCTGGGCTGTCCTTTTGCTTCACTGTCACTTCTGTATCTGTTTGTCCTTGCAAACTGTTCTGATCTCTGGATGATTTATGAGCAACACATGAACCTCCTCATACTGCTGGTTGAAGGAGAACAGATCATTAACACCAAATTAATTTGCTCTGTGAGAGCTGATACGAAGGTGAGGATGGCTCAGGAGTGGGAATTAGTTGGCAGGGCAGGGGAAGGTGCCACTGAGTCCAGTGTTAGATTTGAGTGCTTGTGGGGCAGTGGAACAGGTTCTCTATGGGGAGAACTGGAATAATTTTTTTAATGAGGAGGAAAATTGGAAGCAAATACTTGTATTTCAAAGCACTTTTATTATTGATGTTTATAGAAAACAAAAAGCATTTGGTGTTTGGGAGTAAGACTTTGGATTCTTGTGCCATCAAATGATTGTGAAGTCACTGGTAAATCATTTGAATCTATCTCTGTCTCAATTTATCAGCTGCTAAAAAGGATTTTCAGCTTAGGGTACAGTCTGTATTTTATAGAATGCTTTCAGGTACTCTGGTGTATGATTGTGTCTAAATGCCAGAACGAGTGTGGGAGAATGCTAAATCCACTATTGCTTCCTTATTCCCTGTTTGCAGATCATCATGGTGAGGCTGCAGAGGGTGACATTCCTGGCCTTGCACAACTACTTGGGGCTGACCACGGAGCTCTTCAGCTGTGTGAGTTTGGAAGGCAGGCCCTCAGCTCTCCTGACAGGGCACTGAGAGATTTTCCTTCTTCCAGAAGATCATAAAGCAAATGCTACATATTAATTTCATAATGACAGTGCTTGAGGACTGAGGCACTTGTGTAACCAGCCCATAAAACCCAGCCTACGCTGGTGCCTGGGGAATTGGTGGGGAGGCTTAAACTTCCCAAGTGCATCATTCCAGAGTAATGTGTGTGCTCTGCTCAGTGCTTCAGCAGTTCTGATGTTTGCTAATGATGTCACCTCTGCCTGGAGCAGTGGGAAAAATGCCACCCGTGTGGCAGAGGGTCAGGGAATGCTCAAAATGTCAAGATGGGAGTCCCCAGGCCCTGCTGGGATGCACTGAGGGAGCTGCAGATCCCAGGGCAACCCCCCTTTGGGGATGTGGGACTGATCAACACAACCTGAGTGGTACCTGGGAGTCTGTGCAGGCTCCAGGGTGTGGAACATGTGTGAGGGGGGTGGCTGATGTTGCTTGTCCCCTTGCTGCTCCCAGCAGAACCAGGCCGTCCCTCTGATCTCCGTGAGCAGCATCACCACCGGAGGCAGTGCCAGCAAGGCAGGGAAGAGACAAATGTCCAGTGCTTTGGAGGAAGATCGTGGAGAGAAGTTTGAAAAGTCTGGGGAAGCACTGGAAATGGGTAATGCTTTTGGCAATATGGAGGAACAGTCCTCTGAGATATTCTTTTTATATTTTTATATGACACACAGAAACACAGACTGGTTTGGCTTGGGAGGGACCTAAAATCCCATCAGTTCCACCCCCTGCCACAGGCAGGGACACCTCCCACTGTCCCAGGCTGCTCCAAGCCCTGTCCAGCCTGGCCTTGGACACTGCCAGGGATCCAGGGGCAGCCCCAGCTGCTCTGGGCACCCTGTGCCAGGCCCTCACTGCCCCTAATAGTAAAGAATTTCTTCCCCAAATCCAGTCTAACCTTGCTCTCCTACAGCTTCAGGCCATTCCCTGTGTCCTTTCACCACATTTGCTCCATTGTTGATATCAGTGCTATTGGTCAGAGGGTTTTTATTTTATCAGAGTACTTAAAGATTGCCTTAGATTAATTTCAGGTTTGATGCCTTTGGATAGTCCTTAGCTTCAATGGGGAAATATTACTGTGTTCTTAATGATATTGAGGGATGAAGGAAAGGGGAAAAGTAAGTGAGTCCTCATTTTGAACACAAAGAGGGAGTTAGGAAAATTCAGCACTTTAGATACCAGCTGAAGAATTGCTGGATATGTATCTTTTCAGCCTAAAGACTCAGTACTGAAGGTTAGGCCAGAAAAATAGATGAAGTTGAATTTTGTCTTTGTAGATGGAAAAAAATCAATTAAAACCAGGAAAAAGGTTTAAACAATATTTAATGTCTGTGTGTCAGAATCTTTAAGTCAGCCTTTAGTAGTGGGTAGTTAAAGGATCTTGTTGTTAGTGAAACTTACTTTATTAGGGGATACCTTGTGTTTACAATATTTGTTTTTAAATTTCAGATATGTTGAGGATTTCTGGTACAGAAAACTCTGAGCATGTTTTCAGAAGAAGCCTTTCATCACCTCCCTATGCAGGGTCTACAGAGGCTTCTAGTAAGTAGTGCTTGGCAAAATTGTGGGAAATATGTAATTTATCTAATCATGGGGGAAACCACATGACTTCTGGACTGCTGGGTTAGATAATTTTCCTGTTTATGGTAGATAATCATCTTGCAGTTCTGTTCATGGTGGATAATCATCTTGCAGTGGTGCTGCTTCTTAACTCATTGGTCAAAAAATTATTTAGTAACAAATGGACTATTATCCCAGGGAGCATTCCCTTTATGTCATTATCAGCAATGGGGAACATAATTTGGCTTCCAAGACCTGCAAATGAAGAGCTTTATTAATTGATATTACTGAAACAAACTAAATTATGATGATAGACCATCATCTTTCACATAAAAGATGACACACGTTTCTTGCTTGGCTGATTGTCCCAAAAAGCACATTACATGGCTTTGCTGCTTTTAGAGGAATGTTCTTTAGAGTGGATAATAAAGGTGATGGATCATGGGATGCTCTGAGGAGACGTTTATGAGGCTGAGCTGGTTTGATGCTGCAGCACCATTTTGGGGTACTTTAGTTACTCCACTGTAGACGTTTTCCTCTGGGCCTGGTGTTTAGGACAGCTTTGTGTTCCAAGGTGGAGAAACTGGAGTTCTTGTGGGAATCACAGAACACAGGCATGTGTCTGTTAGATGAGTAATAAATTAATCACTGTGAGAGAATTCCAAGGTCATGATCAGGTACTGGTAATAGAGAAATGTATAATCAGTGGCATAAAGGTGCCCTGAGTGGTTTAGAAGATGCTTTTATTGCTCACCTTGGCTATTAAGTGACTTAGGAGAAAGGAACATACTCTGAGGGGTTGAAGAGCTTGCAGACAAGGAAGGAGAAGGGAGCCCTCAGCACTGAGAGCTTTCCTCAGGGTAACATTTGTGTCACTTGTTGCTGCCAGGTGAAGTTGCTGGTGTGCACAGAGGTGAGCAGTGGGGACTTCCTTCCATTTTAACACTGGAGGGCAGATTTGTTTCCTCTTCAGTTCCTGCTGGGCAAGTGTAAAGGGCCCCATTTAGATTTTTTCGTGGTTTCCGTGTTACTGTCCAGAGGGGTGGATGTGATGGAGAAATAGGATTTTGTCTGGGTAAGTAGATCATATCTCTAAGCCAGGGAGAAAAGAGAAAATACTGACCAACCCCAACAAAACTTGGCTTGACTTTCACGTGTGTGAGGTTGTTTTACACTAGGAATTATAAAATGCACCAGCACACTTGATTCAGTGGCACATTAATTAATCCTTGCCCTGACCACAGCCTTTTCCCCCAGTTAAATGATACAGTTCAGTAAGCATTGCCTGTGCAGCCCTGTGACATTCTCAGGGACAGTCCTTGTGTGTTCTTAGGAGCTTTAATATGGAAGGATCCCTGTAAACTTCTCAGTGGGTATGTCCATTTGTCCTTCCTTTCTCCTTTTATGTGTCATAAAAGTTATGCCAGGGTGCACCGAGCTTAGCAGAGAGTTGAATTTTACTGACAGAAGAAGCATATCTAATTGGGTAATTATGATTTGCCTCAGTTAACAGAGCTGATTTCTTCTTACTGTTTAGCTTGCACAGAGTGTCTTGATGTCTGTAATGAAAAGATCAAGATCTTGCTTCAGATTTTATTCCACTGCTTACCGTGTGTTCAGACTCCGTGGAATATTGATCATGTTTATTATTAATTCAGAGAGGAGAAAACTGTTAGAGTCATACAAGTGCTGTTATCTCAATATCTCCTTGATTTGCTTGTTGTTAGAATTAATAAACACTGCTAAAAATTGCTTTGGGAGAAAATACTTCTGTCTCAGTTTCTCCCGGGGCTGGCTGTAATTTGTTCTTCTGGGTTTTTTTGTGTAGTTATCTAACTTGAAACGTAGCAGTTGTGTAGATGAGGGAATGGGATTCTGCCAGCTCAGGCTACTCTGCTTTATAAGTGTACTAACTTTGTGTGGAGAAAGATAAAATTAGTTCATTGAAGCATCTAGGCTGGGGGTCAGAGGAATTAGAAAGCAGAAATAAAACAGTGGGGCCTTTTGAATGGGACAACTTCACCCCTGTCTCTGGAAGTAAGTCTTCCTGACTCTGTTTTGAAGATTAAACAGCAGTTGTTATAGTTGTTTATAGTTTTGGTGGGTTTTTTCTCCAGGATGTGGAGAAGCTGCTGTTCCCCCGATGCCCTGACGTGTGGTGCACGTGGGACTGGCAGAACTTGGCAGGGAAGAGGCCGGGAATGCTGCCAGGGACCGTGGCAGCTGCCATTGTTTGTGCAGTGCCTTCCATCCCCATCCCTGCAGTGTGTGGGACACCATGTGTTCCTCATGCAGGATCCATCCCTCTCCTTCCCCGGCGCCTCCTGCGCTCCTGACTCAGCGGCTCCGCGTGCCGCTCGTCCTGCCGGCGCCTTCCTCGCCCCACTGGAGCAGAGAGGCAGCTCCAGTAATCACTGTGTGGGCACCAGGCTCAGGGGAGGGCTCCTGCTCTGAATAGCACTCAAGCAGACAGCAGCTTTCATTCTTAGAATGCCTCCTCATTCTGCTCTGCCCGGCTGTTTAAGGTGCAGGATTGGGTGGGAGATGCTTTCCCTGCCTGCGGGGCCACAGTTGGAGTGGTTGGGTTGAACCTGAGTGCTCAGCTGGAAGATGCTCTGGGTGTCTGGGCTCAGGAGTTTGGTTGACTCTGGGATTTGGGGCAGGAAGATTGACAGGGAGTCAGATTAGCTCATATGGAGCTGCTTTTCTACTATCCCAGTTTATTGGTTATAGCTGATTCAGGGTCTTTAATGCTGCAGTGTGCAGGACATTCAGTTAATAGCACCAACAGCATTACTATTTATTTTTATTTTTTATCTTATGGCTTTTAAATTCTGATGACAATCAACTTTGGGTCAGCTTGTTTGGTTTCTTGTTTGGATGCTGATTGTTGAATGACTTTATTGTAATCCCAGTGGCAAGTTTGAAATGTGCAAAGATTTGTTTATATCTGTCAATCCCAGAATCATGGTTAAAAGTTGCAAAAGACCTTTAAGATCTTCAAGTCCCAACTGTCAGGCCAGCACCACCCCGATGTCCACCAGTAAACCACGTCCCCAAGTGCCACACCAATGTGTCCTTTGAACACTTCCAGGGGTGGTGACTCCACCCCTGCCCTGGGCTGCCTGTGCCAGTATTTTACAACCCTTTCCATGAAAAGATTTTTCCTAATATCTTATCTAAACCTCCCCTAGCAGAACTAGAGGCCATTTTCTCAAGATAACATGGAAAGAGTACTCTGAGGTAGATCTGAATATTTGTGGCAGTAGGATTCTTCCCTTGGCCTAGCTGTGTCAGGAGACAGGAGTCAAGCCCCTTCAGAAATAAAAGTTGTGGATTTAAATTTATGGATAGCCCTTCATGATAGGGTGATATTGTCACATGATCATAGATCATAGTGGTGTAAATTTTGGTTCCAAAAGCCAACTTCCCAAAGCTTGGGGCAATCCTGGGCAAATTCAGGTGTGTGTCTTTTGGGAGGGACAGGTGGGGAAAGAATTCAGAATTAAAAATTTGAATTTATTAGGTGACAGAATTTACCAGTCAGGAAAGACAATTGCTTTTCCAAAGGGCTCAGCTTGTTCCTGAGCAGCAATTTGTATTTATAAAAGCAAAAGTGTAAGGACAGTGTAGTGACTGAAGGGGAAAGGCATAAGGAAGTGTAGACTTTTCTGAATAGCTTATTTTAGACCTATATTAGGCATAGTAATAAAATTGAAAGTGTTATAGATGTATTTGTTAAAGGAAATTGCAATTTCTGCATGATTTTTAAACTCATCTGTAAGTCTTCAGGCTGTTACTTCCAAGGATGTGGAACTGAATAGAAAATATGCTTAATTTTTCCAAAAAGGCTTTTAAAAGAAGTAAGATCTCTTTAGCAGATCCCATCTTTTCTACAAACCCATCAACGTCCAGAAGGAGCAATAGATGAGCTCAGAGGGTGAGCTGCTCTCACAAATGAGGAAATTGGCCCTGAAACTTAATGTTAAACCTATGAAGGATTTCAAGGATTTGTAGAGTATGGAAAACAAAGTGCAGCAGCTGATATGAACCATCAGCAGCATCACCTCAGGCAGTTTTGCAGAAAGCCATAACTTAAAACTTTGAGATGTTTATTATCGGGAGTTCCCTCTCTGCAGTGCTCTGCCAATTCTCAGCAGACAAAAAACCCCACAACAAACCTTCAAATAATGACTTGTACTGTGTACAAGAGTGGATGTGGGAATTCTGGGATGTGTTGTACACCTGAGCTCAGATGGGAAGATTTAAAAGTTCCCCATCAAAAGGAGCTACAGGAACATGAAGGTGCTGAAGTTGCTCCACTTGGTGTGTTACCTGCCATTCCTGAGAAACTACAGTGCAGGAGGTGCTCAAACCAGGGTTTTTGCCTTGCTTGCAGACAACTCCAGTGGTGCCAAGTCTGACATGGACATGGCCTACGAGAGGGCCAGGGTGCAGCTCGCCCCCGAGGACGCCGCCGGCAGCCCCACTGTGGCCAAGGTGGGTCTGCTCCTCCCTGAGAGCCCAGCCTGCTTCCTGCCCTGGCCTTCCTGACTTGCTCTGCTTGCAGCCATTTCGGTGCTCTCTTCCTTCCTTCAGAATGCTGCCCTTGCAGCTCTGTACGAGTGGGGTTTTGTGGTTTTACGGAATCCCCAAATGGTTTGGGTTGGAAGGGACCTTTGAAACCCAGGTCCAGTTGTTGCAATGTGATTTATTTCATCGTTTACCTCGGAAGCCTCGTTCCTCCCCTGAAGATCCCCCCCCCGAGATATGCAAATCACTCGACGGCTTCTGAAATATCCAGTCCCCCTGCCATGGCCAGGGACACCTTCCTCTACCCATCTAACCTGGCCTTGAATGTTTTGGTATTATTGTTTTTTAACTTAGCGGTGTTTTAGTAGATTTTAGTGGCTGTCACTTTATTGCACATCTTGAAATTCTGTGGAGGTTCCCTCAGTGAGCAGTGGGAAATCACTCCTGCAACTTTTAATATATTCTCTTCCCCTGACTTTTGCAATGGATTGTTTGGATTTTTCAGACCATGCTTTATTTGTGAGAGGTACTTTACAGCAAGGAATTAAAAACTTACATCAGCTGTAGGTTTCCAGTCGTTATTTATAAATCTGTTTTTATTTTTGTGGTCTGCTTTTTACAAATACTGAGCTGGAAGTCAGGAGCACGAAAACACTCTTGAATTATAAAACTGGAACAAAACCGTGGCCCACTGTGACCTTGACAGACATTTTATCTTTTCCTCCATTTTTGTGTACAGGGTTGATGAAGTTTTACTTCCATCAAGCTGGCAACAGCCCAGTTCCTGAAGTCTCTTATTCCTTCCCTTTCCCAAGCTGTGATGAGTAACTTTGTTTGATTCGAGTGTCAGGCTGTGCAGAAAAATACAGGGATAATGAAGTTAGCAAGCTGTTGCTTTCTTGGAACTTAGATTTCATTTTTGCAGACCACCAGTTGTGGTGGGTAGAGAATGCAGATGATAAAGGCAAATTCTGGCCAGGTAGGTGCCAATTTTGATGTTTAAACTGATCCTTGATGTGTTTCTTTTCTTTGCAGTCAATATTGAAGAAGACTGTGACAGTGACAGAAACTCCTTCAGCAGTTTTCCATTACAGTGCTGTGCAGGACTCCTGTAACAGCAAACACATTGATGCCATTGTGGAAGCAGCAAAGAAAGACCTCTCATCCCTGATGAAGCTTGATGTGAGTTATTGCGAGGGGAACTGGCTTTGCTTCTGCTTTTCATCTCATTCTGCCAGGAAGGGAAAAGTGGTTTTGTCTCCTCAGTGTGCTGGAGATGGGCTGGATGTTTTATTCAACAGCCTGTTGAAGGCATTAGAAGGGCTGAAATAAATTTGAATTATTCTGCCATTTCAACAGACCAGGCTGGAATGCAGTGCATGAATCTTCCCTCTCTCTGGGTGCAGAGCTAGCCTTGCAAGCAGCACATGTGCAATCCTGCCACCTCATTCTGTGCTCTCACTGAGTGTGGGAAGTTATCTAAAGGTTCAGGTGATTGCTGAATCCATGAATCCTGGAGGCAGTGCATCCTAAGGAGTTGTTTGGGTTTGGAATTGTGTCCCTGTACTTGCCCAGGGCGCTGGCAGCATCTCCCAGCTGGGTCCTGTGCCTGTGGCAGGGGCTGTGCTTGAGCCCTGCTGAGCTCAGCCCCTGCTGGGCTCCTTGGTGGTGTAAGGACTGAAAGTGATTGTTTTCATCATCCCAGTCATTCCAGCTGCATTTCATTATGGAGGTGTGTCTGTTCATGTGGATAATCAGACAATTTGTGACAGCTCTGCATCTGTCTCAGTCAGCCACAGACATCTTTGGTTTGTTCCAACCTGTTCTGCCATAATTCCAGTCTGCTGCTGCTGCCAGAGGCTGGGCACAGCTGCTGCACCTCCTCCCTGCCTTCAGAGCTGTCACCAAACAACACTTGCTGGCACTTAAAAGGTTTTACTTCTAGATTTTAGCATTCCCTCCTGACTTCCAAAATTATTCCCCTTGCAGCTTCAAAATGCCTGTCAAGGTCTTTCAGCTCCCAGCTGTGAGGCTCAAGGTGCCTCACATCATCACTGATCTGAGGTCTCTTAAACTGCAGGAGCCTTCCCTGTCTCATTATGTTAATTTTCAGTGTTTTTTCAGGCATCTATATCCTCATGAAAGGCTACAGACTATTTTAGAATAAATTCTTGTTACAGAAAGAGTGAAGTGAGACTTCATCTATTCTGTTCCTGATCCAACTATCAGATCATAAGCAAAAATTCCAAGATTGCTGAAGCTCCTGATTACAGCACTTTTCTGTTAGTCTAGAATAACTTTCTCAGTAACTACCAAGTAGCAGTTAAGAGTTAAAGTTGATTTCAACAATCTTGAAAATGCAGCACCTAATAACAGCTTTATAACATGAAGATCTAAATAATGGTAAAAATAAGGTAGGATTTTCAAGCACCTTAGTTTTTCACAAGCAAATTAGAATCTGGTAGGATGTGGCCAAATGCCAGAAATGTCATTGAAAGCTCAATTTTTTTTTCCATGTGGAATAGCAAAAGTTGATTCTTCTACAGGCAATGCAAGAAGAACCCTACTGTGTACAAACTATTTGTGGTCAATGCTGCTTACATGAAAGAAAATGATTTCTTGTGAGCTCCTCTCTTAAAAAATGAGTTCTTAGCTGAATGTAAACATTTTAAGTTGTCATTTTTCAGAGCAGCCAATCAGAGTGAATAAAATTGAGATGTTTTAATAACAGATGGTAGGTTTGGGTTTTTTTGGTTGCTTGGGTTTTTTTCATGTGACAGAGAGAGGGGGATAAATGTCTCTAGGGGAGAGGCATTATTTCAAATAGCTTTGAGGTATCTGACTTCAGAATTAAAGTTTCCTCTTTTTTTCTTTTTTTTAAGTAAGTTGAATTCCTTGGATCTCTGTCATCAATGATTTTCAGTCTCATACAGTTTCTGTGTGTTTTCAGCTGTATCTGTAGTTCTCATGGGGAGGGTTGAGCAGTGTTGTAGGTCATCTCTTCTTTGTAAATTACAAGGGAATTTCCTTTGACAAAAATATTACTTGTCCCAGTTAATTATTGCTGTATTTAAATTGATTAAAACTCTATGGTTTGTGGTCTCACTTCCCTACTATAAACCCCTGCTAATTTGTTACCCAGAAATAACCTCTGTTGCTTCATGTATTTGATATTGTAACCAAATTCGTTGAGTTTCCTGCTGCAATCATTAGTTACAGCCCTGCAAAGAAAGAAACTTGCTGGGAAATGGAGCTTTTTTGGGTAATGACTTATTTCCCCCGAAAGCTCCTGGCTGGGGGGGATCAGTTCAGGTTTTTAGCCTAAGCCCTGTAACTGTGCAATGCTGAATTTGGGTTTGCGTCTCACCCATTTGAGAAAGACAGGATGGATTTTATTTGTCAGCTCTTTTATTGCTTAATGGGGCAGTAATAGCACAGCAAAGGAGGATACCAAGGTCTGCTTGGAGGTCATGCAGTCCCTTCCATGCCTGAAGCAGAATCAGATATTGCTAAGTCATTTTTGGCAGGTTTTTGGCTAAGCTGTTCTTAAAGATCTCCAATGCTGAGGCTTTGACAGCTCTGAGTACAATCTATCCCAATACTTAAGTAGTCTCAGACATGAAGAAAATCTTTGCAGCAATTTTTTTTCAAGCTCGTGGAGCCTGAAAATGCTTCTGATAAGTAGAATTCATAGGGGAGCCTGAATTCCCCTGCTGAGAGGTACTTTCAGAGTTACAACTTTGGCTTTAAGAATAGATAATACTATACAACCATAAATGTCTAAATATAGAAAAAAACATTATAGAAATTAGTTGAGTTGCTATTGCAGAACTGAAATATTTTGACAGGTGCTTGTCAGGTTCTCTGCATTGGATATGTTCCCATGAAACAGATTGGCTTTAATAAAACTATTTTTGATGAAAATATGTTCTTTTTATCAGCAGTAGGTGTAAAGAATAATTGTGATTATTTCACTTGCACTATTTTTTTTTGACCCAAAATGGAAGAATTCCAGCCTGGCAGAACAACTACGCTGGTGGAGTGTTTACATCTCTGCTGTGCTGGTTTCCTCCTGGAATGGAGTTGATCACTGGGGTCACATTCTGCTCTGCTCTTGTGCTCAATTGGTTCTTCCTGTGAGTGCAGCTTTTAGTGCTTCTGCCTCTGGGGCAGAGCCTGGGCACAGCCAAACACCCAGAGAAGCTGTGACAGCAGGATTGTGCTGCCTCTCTTCAGCCTAACATATGAACCCATATCTGAGCCATTCTTTCTGCCCCAGCTGTTATAGGGTGGTGATAAAATGTTGAAATTCTGAAGATTTATACAAAGGCTGGAGAGGGACTGTGGGCACAGAGTGACAGGACAAGGGGGAATGATCTTAAGTTGAAGGAGGGCAGGCTGACATTAAATATTTGGACGAAATTCTTTATTTGAAGCATAGTGAGACCCTGGCACAGAGTGCCCAGAGCAGCTGTGGCTGCCCTTGGATCCCTGGCAGTGTCCAAAGCCAGGCAGGATGGGGCTTGGAGCAGCCTGGGACAGTGGGAGGTGTCCCTGCGTGGGCTGGATGAGCTTTAAGATCCCTTTGAAACCAAACCAGTCTGTAACTCTTACTTTTGCTGGTTTGGGTGAAAGTTATGCCTAAGGAAAGGTGGCCTGAAGCATTAGGGTTTGATCCTGACAGCACACAGGACCCCAGATAGTGTGGGCAGTTGTTTAAGATAGAGAGAAAAGTCTCTCCATACATGTTTGTTTGTCTGTTATGCACTCAGGGTTATGGTGGTGAAAGCAATGTTTGGATCAAAGGAATTTTTAGGCTCAGCCAGCTCAGCGCCTTGACATTGCAAGGGATTGGGTTCCAGACTGAGGGTGGCTTTTGGGAAGACCCTTTTGTCCCATGTGCTTTTCAGTTGGGAGTGAAATTCCTACTTTTTTCTGCCTGAGCACAGGAGTTCATGAGCTTGGGGAAGCTTTTGTTGTGCAGTGTGTATGAAAATCTGCTCTGCATGTACAGCACAGCTGAGCTGTGTGCCCAGGGCTGGGCTGGGACAAAGCCAGTCTTGGATCATCTTGTCCACTTACTCCATGATGTAGAGTCTCCTCTGGTTTCACCTTCCTTTGAAAGTAACTTCATGTTTCATAGTTTTTATGCCAGCTGATACAGATCTCTTTTCATTATAGACCCTTTAAAGAGTCTGGGGGGGGGAAACTGATTAATAGAAAATCCTTAAGAATCCAAGTGTTCAATTAAAATGGATCAAACCTTTTTTTCTGTTCTGGAAGAAATGTCCATTGTGTAAGGAAATAAACAAATAGGTGCTGTATTTTAAAGAGATTCAAGTACTTGTATCATAGTCTTAACTGATATTCTTACTTGCTTTATTTTGGGTGCTTCCTCACATTCTGGGACCTTTACCTGTGCACAGAGCAGTAAATTGTACTTCCCACCCCTATCTTCTCCAGAATCCTGCGTTGCTGAATGGCAAAGTGACGCTGCATCAGGTCACTGCTGGCACGGTGCTGTCCAGGCAGGGAGATCAGGTGAGTCTGGCTCAGTCTGTGTTCCTCCAGGAGGTTTATACACATTGATGGTAAATCAGACATTCCCACTTGTCCCCTCCCAAGCCATCTCTTCTGGAAGTGAAACACTCCCAGCTCTGGGCCTTCCTGCTCACAGGACTGGTGCTGCAGCCAGAGCCAGAGTGGGAATCTGGTGCTTGGGTGTTGTCAGCTCTGATGGACCTCATGGGAAGGTGTGGAGTATATCCCACCTTCATCCTTCCTCAGGTGCTGTGGGGACTGGGAAGCCTTTTCTCACACCCTGCACTTTGGGCTTTTGTAATGCCACTGAGCTGCAGTAAAGCCTTGTACAAAACCAATCCAGCATTATTCGTTTATAGCAAAGTGTGTTTAGGATATAACAAGCTTCATTTATAATAATCCTGTGTAAATAGAGGAGCTTAAGCAAAGCACATGATGGGCAGCTCCAGTTGCAGTGCTGGGTTGTGCTCTGCTGACCTGCCATGCCCCTCATCCTGCAGCTGTGATTCCCCATTATCTCCTCCTCTCTCAATTCTGTTGTTATTCTTTGATATCTCAAAGATGCAGCCTGCGTTTTTCATAACCACCCAAAGAGAAATGCGTTTTTCAATATTGTGCCTGCTTAGTTTTAAATATTCATAACCTGCTTTTAATAATTCACTATTGTGTCTTATTTTACCACCTAATTGTTCAAAAGCTATAGGGGAGCTTTCTGGGAAACAGATCGGTCGTGATAGTGCTGTCACTGGGATAATTACTTTAAAAATCTTTGGGGGATTTTTATTGAGCTCTTTTTTTTTTTTTTTTTCCATTTGCTCCAGGATGTCAATGTTTGCTTTGTGGTCTCGGGGATGCTCCATGTGTACCAGAGGAAGATTGACTCTGAGGAAGACACCTGCCTCTTCATCACCCACCCTGGGGAGCTCGTGGGCCAGCTCGCTGTCCTCACTGGGGAGCCACTGATCTTCACCATCAAGGCCAACAGAGACTGCAGCTTCCTCTCCATCTCCAAGTCCCATTTCTATGAGTGAGTTCTGCCATTCAAACATACCAGCATCCGGGGTTTTTAAAGTATTTCTGAGAATTCTTGTTTTGGGCCCCTCACTGCAAGGACACTGAGGGGCTGGAGCGTGTCCAGGGAAGGGAGCAGAGCTGGGAAGGGGCTGAAGCCCCAGGAGTGGCTGAGGGAGATGGAAAGGGGCTCAGCCTGGAGCAAAGGAGGCTCAGGGGGGCCCTTGTGGCTCTGCACAACTCCCTGCTAGGAGGGGACAGCCGGGGGGGGGTTGGACTCTGCTCCCAGGGAACAGGAGAAGAAATGGCCGGGGGAGGTTCAGGTTGGATTTTAGGGAAAATTTCTTCACTGAAAAGGTGGTTGGACATCTGAACAGGCTGCTCAGGCAGTGGTGGTGTCACCATCCCTGGAGGTGCTCAAGAAACCTGTGAACACCTAAGATGTGTGTAAGATGTGGCACTTTGTGATGTGGTTTAGAGGGCCTGGGGGTATTCAGTTAAAGCTTGAACTTGATGCTCTTGGTCTTTTCCAGCTGTAATGATTCCATGATTTTAAATCCAAATGTGCTTCCCCCATCAGACTGTGCACTTCAAGGGGTGGGTTTAGATGCCTGGATGAGCTGTGGTCCCTCTGTCAGGTGGTTTAACTCCAGCAAGAAGCAATGAAGGGAACATGGGAGCATTAAAGAGTGACATCTTTATTCAAGGCCTACAGAGCACTTAATCCAGTGGGGTGGGAACTATTGCCCAAGTTTCATATACTCCATAATCCAAATAAGAAAGTCTGCTCAGAGCCTGCACTTTGCTGGGTTAATTACTTCTTTGCCAGGCCTTTTTTCTTGGACTAATTATTCCTTTTTGCTGGAAAACCTCCCTAGTTATGATCTCAGATAGAGCCAGGGAGCTGGGTGTGTTATTAGTGATTGGTCTGGGTGTAACTGTGCAGTTTTAATGCTCACTGATAGAACAGGTTAAAGAATAATTCCCCTGTGCAAGACAGGTTCCTTCCTGGACCTTGGAAGTAGCAGCTGACTTGGGACCTAATGCTTAAAGGGGAGTATAGGTAATTAAAAGTCCAATATGATGACTGTGGTTAGCCTTGTTGCCAATAATAATGATTAATGTCCTTTATTTATTCTGTGCTCTTGTAGTTTAGAGTTAGAATTGGTTCACACATGTAATTTGTGCATTTGCCTAATGCACAATTTCCTTTTATAATCTCATTTTCCAACTTCAGGAATGTGCTGTGAGTCCTGAGTTACATGGAGGGCTTCTGGGGGGTTGTTGTGTTTTCTAGCCCACTGTGATGTCCATCCCTGTATACTTTCTGCTTTCTAAATAATTGTACTTGTTTGCATTCCTGATCAACTCTACCCCAGAATCCTTATTGTGGGATTTTGGTTTGCCCACCCCAGGCAGGGGGCTGCGTGGCTGTGAAGCTGAACTTGCTGTGCTCAGCAGGTGCTTGTTGATGAGCTCTGTTTTTTCCAGGCTCTGAGGTGGTTGTCAACTCTTTGGCCTGATTTCTGAGAGATGCTTCCCACTTGTGCCATTCCATGTGGTACCAGGCTATTTCTTCTAAATGGCCACGTTTTCTCTCTGTCTTTTCCTGCTGTTTTTCTACTTGTTTCTGACTTCAAATTTCATTATGTTGTCACAGCCAGCCAGGCAGATTCCACCTTTCCTCCTTTTTTCTTTTTTTTTTTTTCCTTGCTTGTTTTTGCTACTCAGGGCTGGATTCTCTCTCTTTTACTGAAGCTCATTTTCTTGAGATTTCTCTTCTCTTGCCTTCTGTTCATTCCAACTTACCTTTCTGCTTCCATTAACCCCTTACCAGTTAGGGGCCAAGACCCACCAGTGTATCACCTCATCATCATTTTTGGGTCCTTTCCACATCTTTCTTTTTCTCCTTTAAAGTCTGTTATCTGTTCTCTCCATTTTACAAGCTCTGTGATATTCCAGCATTTCATCTTCACAATTTGTCCTGAAGCCCAGGCTTCATGACACTTCTGACTCCTGGGCCCATATTTAAAAGTCACATTGGAGAAAAGCTTTAATCAGGTTTCTTCTATTGGTTCATTTTTGCTTTGAACTCTATGAGAAAGAAAAACCTGTTAATAAAATAGGATGTAGTTCTGTTTGCCATTGTTATGTAAATTCTATGTTCATAGTTCCACAATGTTCAGCTTTCTCCTTTGCCTGGAACTCAGAGGAATTATTTTTGTCTTAATTTGTTTTTTTTTTTTTTTCCCCTTAGCATCCAGACTAGGTGAAATTTCACAAGAACTCTTATTATTCTCCAAAATTTCATTCTTCTTTTCCTGTCACATATGTTTCCTCTTTTTCTCTCTGCTGCCCTGGAACACTCTTTGTTTTTTCTCAATAATTAATGAGAGGGTAAAGCAGAAAGCACATGGTCAATGGTTGTCATGGGGCAAAGAGCACAGTAATGGAAGGAGCCCGGCTTGGAAAATTGAGCGTTGGATGTTGGATTAAATCCTTCCCACTGAAACTTCAGGGTAGGAGCCTTTTTTGTGGTGCTGCCTTGAGTAAATGGCTGTCTGTAGATGCAGAGAGCAAGTACAGGGCTGGCACAAGCTACTGGTGTGATGAATCCAGGGGAGATTCCATGGAATGTGCCTGCAGTGCTTTGGGAGCTGCCGCTCTCGGTGTGTGGTGCCCCTTTGGCAGCTCCTGGAGAACAGGAATCAAGTTGTCACCAGGATCTCCTGAGGGAATAAATTCAGGATCTGTGCTACCAGAGGCTCTCTCACATTCTTTGCTTCTGTAAATTTCACACTTTGGAAGCTTAATCATGTGCACTTGCCAGAGAAGCAGGAAAGCTTTGATTTTTGTTTGGTCTTGTCAGCTAAGCTGAAAATCCCATCGCAGTCACATCCCCAAGAATAACTGCAGAAGCTCCAGACTTTCACAGAAACCACTTAGCCCTTATTGTTACAGCTGGTGAGCTTTCTAGTAAAGAATCCTCAAAGTCCCTTCAGAAACCTCTGCAGGACAGGGTTTTGGATTTTTATTTTCCCAGTGCCAGGCATGTGCCAAACAGAAGAGCAAGGATGTAAATGCCCATGTGAGACAAAGGAAACTGGGCTGATAATGGGGGGAAAAACCCTCTTCTCTTTCTCATAAGGGTGTGTCTCACCTTCTGTGTTAATTCTCTTGTAGAAGCTGCATGGCACTGAGGGACATGAGAGGGCTCCCGGTAGAAGTAGAAGAAGCCTGTTAGTTTGCATTTTGAATGCATTAAGTGTTAAGATATATATTGTGAGGGTGGAAAAGAGTAAATGGCTTTTATTAATGACAGCAGACAGCCTGTGTGGGAAGAGACTTAGAAGGCTAAATAATCAAGTGGAGTAAAACCAATGAGCTAAACCAGCCAGGATTTTTTAGAGGCTTTCTTTAACTTCTGAATCTGGTGACAAGGGGGGATAGGGCTGAGGGTTTTCCATGTGTCTGTTGGAATCTTGGTCAGGATGGTGGGATGGCATGGAAAATCAGGGCAAAAGCAAAGGGTCAGGAGAGAAAAGCTGTCCTGCTCTTTGGTAAAGTGTTTGCTGGCTGGATTTTTAAGTGTTCTAAATGTAAGAGCAAATGTTCAGTTTAATTTACCTTGTAGACATTCAAGTGCAGCAGTACGAGTGGGGTGAGTTCAACATGAAATTGGGATATGTGCCTGTGGATCTCTGTCCTTTCAATGTCAGGGCTTTTGGCTGAAATTTTAGGTGTCATTATTGCAAAACTAACAATAGGAGCTCTGGGTGAGGAGAGCAGTGTCCATGGAAAGTTCCATGTGTGCTGCACTGTCCCACAGTCCCTGGCAGCTCCAGGGCTCTTGCTGCAACACTGGTGCTAATGAAGGAGAATCCTGATGTTGTAAAGACTTCAGGGCAGTTTCTGTGCCACATCCAGGCAGTGCAGAGCTCCTGGTGAGTCTGCTTTTGTTGTCACAGTCTTGGATTGTGGATCTCTGCTTGGGCTTTCTTTGATTCTGCCAGGTTACATTGGTCCACAAGAATTTTGATCCAGCTGGGGAACAAAGAGTGGCAGTGCTCCTTCCATGCCTTTCTCTCTTCCTCCATTACTTAGGGGTGAGGTTGGATGTGAAGCTGACATGATTTGTGCTCAGAGTTCCCTCATAACAGGGTCTCCTAAGGAGATTTTCTTACCAATATGGCACTTCCCTTGTGAAGGGAACATGGATGCAGAAAACTCAACAAGGAATCTCAAGAGGTTCTAACCAGGCCAAAGGCTGGAGCTGCCCCTGGGTCAGGACAACCCTGGGATCAATCCAGGCTGGGCTGAGCAGAGGGAGCAGCCCTGGGAGAGAGAGGGAGCTGGGGGTGCTGTGGGTGAGAGCTGGACCTGCCCAGCCCTGAGCCCCCAGTGTGGGCAGCAGGGCAGGGGGGATTCTGCCCCTGTGCTCAGGTGAGACCCCACCTGCAGAGCTGCCCCAACCCTGGCACAGCACAGGGAGGAGCTGGAGCTGCTGGAGAGTCCAGAGGAGGCACCAGGGGGATCAGAGGGATGGAGCAGCTCTGCTGGGAGGAAAGGCTGGCACAGCTGGGATTGTTCACCTGGAGAGGAGAAGCTTTGGGATGACCTCATTGCAGCCTTCCAGAGCCTGAAGGGGCCAACAGGAAAGATGGAGAGAGACAATTTACTGGGATAGAGGGACAGGACACAGGGAATGGCTTCCCAGTGCCAGAGGGCAGGGCTGGATAGGACATTGGGAAGGAATTGTTCCCTATGAGACCCTGGCACAGGGTGCCCAGAGCAGCTGTGGCTGCCCCTGGATCCCTGGCAGTGTCCCAGGCCAGGCTGGACATTGGAGCTGGGAGCAGCCTGCTTTTCCATGAGCAAGTTCATGCAGGTCCCTCACCTTTCTGTGTGCACTTCTAATGCTGGGGCTGCAGACACGAATCTATTTCTTTGTGAGTTGTTATTTCTCTTGTGAAATAACTATTTTTCAATAGTCTGCCCTTGATGCTGCATGGGAACAGGAAAGACAAGCTGCCCTAACAGGTAGAACAACCTGACATGTGTGTGATCCATTCACTCTTGGGAGTGCTTCAGGAGATACTTGAGTGCTCACTCCCACAGTGACAGGGTGAAGTGATGTTCAGTCTAAAAAGAATGTGAAATTAGACATTCCTAAGCAATTCCCAGGTGTCTGTGAGAGTGATTTTTACTAGGCCTCACAGTCAACTTGGAGTTTGAGGTTGTCCTGGCAGAACCTTCTCAGTTTTTCAGTTTGAGGAACATACTGAATTTCATGGTGTCTTTATTATTAGAGGCTTTTAAGCATGACTGAAAATATTCAGTGTGAAGATTGGGAGCTTTATTAGAAGATATTTCAGCTCTTTGTGGTCTTTGCAAGAGAGAAAAGGGAATATTTGAAATGCAGAGCAGGTGTTTTATTTTTAAGCACATCAGACTTTACATATAAAAAGGTTCTGATGTGATAGTGGGGGAAACTGAGCTCAAGCGAGAGACTGAGATGGGCAGAACAGCAGGGAGGGAAGTTCCTGAGGACAGGATGAACATTTTCCTGAGTCATGAGAGACCTGTGTGAGGGGGAAATGAGGAGGGTGGCTCATAGACAAGCGCTCACATGGCTCCTGTCCATCCTGCTGCACTGGGAGAAGGGAATTGGGCCAGATAGCAGGACTGGCATCCTGCTTCTAGGACAGTGCCAGCTCTGAGTGCCATTTAATTTGGGCTGGGTTGGAAGCTGGGCAGCCTTGTGCTTTGTCAGAGTCCCTGGTGACAGTGGTGGTGGCAGGAGTGGGGTGTGGCCTGGGGATTGCTCCCCAGCTGCACTGGGATGTGGTGCCTGTGGGCAGCTATTCCTGTTGTGGGGAGGTGGTTCAGTAACACTTTCCTTTTTCCTCAGGATTATGCGTGAGCAGCCCAGTGTGGTGCTGGGGGTGGCCCACACTGTTGTGAAGAGAATGTCCCCCTTTGTCAGGCAAATTGACTTCGCCCTGGACTGGATGGAGGTCGAGGCTGGACGAGCTGTTTACAGGTAGGATGTGGACAAAATTGTATGTTTGTTGAAGTTTTCCTACTTCATGAGCTGTGCTCCCTTGGGGATGTGTAAAATAAGAGCCTCAAGCTGTATTTATCAACCATTCCATCAGGTTTATTTGTTTGCCTATTTTGAGATTTTTTTTCTTTCTGCAGTACCTTTAACATTGCTTCAGTCTCTTCAGTCTCTCCCCACATGTTGCTAAATTATTTTATACTGTTCCTCATCTCTTCTGTTGTCTTGGCAAGCTTTTAAAGTGATATAATTGATTAAGACACAATTCCATGTTCTGGTGGTAGTTTCTGCATTGTTGAGGACATGAAGATGTACTGCTCAGAGATTTTCAGCCTTTCTGAAATAAACAGTAGAACTCAAAGGTAATTCAGTTAGGCTTATTCAGCAGTAAATTGAGAACAGGAATTTTGTGTTTAAGGGGCAAAAGTTACCTTGGGAAAACTTAGTTTTATGGATATGTACTAGGATGCAGTTGAGCTGTTATGTGGTTGCTGCAGTGGTGGGAGAGTAACAGTCTAATTTAGAAAATGATCTGTATAATTGTAATTTTTATAACCATACCTGCAGCAGCAATGCCGATGGAAGTTTTGGATTACTCTGTGCATCAAAACATTCCTAGCTTTCAATATCTTATTAAAATCTTCTGGAATTCCTTGCAGTTGTTTTAACTCCACCACCAGAAGTGTGGCATTCCCAGCAGCACTCCTAATAGTGCCAGCTGGTTATAGAAAAAAGTTCTTGGTAGACAAAGGTGTGTGCTCCAAATCTGGAGCCACATGGGAGTCTTGCTCCTTGACCTGCAGAGAATTCCTCTGCACATCCACGTTGACCTTGCAATGGGAATAAGCTCCTGAGTAACGAGTAATGAGCCTGTGGTGTCCTCTTGGGCCTGCTCACACCCTGGTCATCCCCTTCCTGTCCTAACATGGAGCCCCACACTGGCCTGGGTTGGAAGGACCTTAAAGTTCATCCAGTGCCACCCCCTGCCATGGGCATGGACATCTTCCACTATCCCAGGATGCTCCAAGTGCCAGTGTCCATCCTGGCATGGAACACTTCCAGGGATTCAGGGGCAGCCCCAGCTGCTCTGGGCACCCTGTGCCAGGGCCTCACCATGCTCACAGGGAGCAGCTCCTTCCCAATATCCAATCCAAACCTACTCTCTTTCAGTTTGAAGCCATTCCCCTTTGTCCTATCACTCCTTATCTCAGCTAACTGTGCGCAGCCTGTACATTTACACATTAAACATATTTTCAGTCACCTTTTAACAAGTGCCTGTTCCATTTCTCATTTGCTCGTTAAGTGTCAATTAAATACTCTCCTGTGTCTTCCAAGCCAGCCAGGGGAAAAATCACCAACTTCCTCAAAACCTCCAGATGCATTTGCTGAGCAGGGATGCTTTCTTAATGCTAGTCACTGCTTCTTTTCCCTGCAGGCAGGGTGACAAGTCTGACTGCACGTACATTGTGCTGAACGGCCGCCTGCGCTCGGTGCTGCGCATGGACGACGGCAAGAAACACCTGACCGGGGAGTACGGCCGGGGGGACCTCATCGGAGTGGTGAGAGGGGTCACAGGGCCCTGTCCTGCTGGCAAACTGGGGTTTACTCCACTCCAAACACACACAGTTGTGCTCCCACCCCTTGTTAATCTTTAGGGCTTCCAAAGCTTGAAACACGAAGAGCTCCTTTCTGCCAGGGAAGTTTTTGTAATGGTTGGTGTGTGTGGGGTTGTTAGACTTGCTCTGAAAAGAAGGATGAACCCAAAAAAAGGTCCTTACCAAACCAGCAAATCATGCCCAGGGCTCCTCTGTACCATGGGTTACTTTCTTCCCAGTGAGAGCAGTGCAGCCTGTTAGATCAGGATTGGAGAAATTACATCAATGGGGATTTGAATTTGAGTAAATTTAGTGCCATAGGAGGTTTCAGTTTGGATAAGCCCCCCCCCCAGGAAGTGTCTAGTCTAAGCTCCTCAGAGGTAGCAGAGCTGACTTCAAAGCTTTGTCAGGTTTTTCAGGGAGTGTGTAATTATTATAGCTATTAAAGCAACTGTTTATTTCAAAATTGTAGTATTTATCCATGTTTAATTTCTCTCTTATGTTCATTTTTTTGTTTCTCAGACATAGCTAACAGCAGAAATAGGAGTCATAAATATGCATTTTTGGCTTGTTTGATTTTTGTATTTAAAATCAGAAGATTTCTGAAGTTCTGAGCTTGTTTGGGCCCTTTTCTGCATTCTGAGTTGAAAACTAAACACTGAATGTGTATCTGTTTATAGGCAGAATTAGCATATTTCTGAAGCCAGAAAACGTGTAAATTGGGATTAGTTCTGTGGGAATAAATTCTTTTTTATAGGAATGAAGGGGAAGGAGGAGTCCAAGGCTCCCCTTAGAGAGCTGATCCAAAATTTTGCCTGTGGAGTACATGAGGCGGTTCTGGTGGTGCTCCCAGCAGAGACAGGGACTGGGCTGCTGCTTGTCCCATATTTGATATTTCCACGTGCACAGTATTTAAGGATCTCTTCCCACAGTCAGTGCTGCTCTGGCTGAGGGGTTGTGTTGACTTGGGATTGTGTTTGGAGGAGCAGGTCCGTGCTGGAATGTGCTAAAGCACACCCACAATTTTTGTTTGTTTTTTTCTTTCTTTGGCATACCTCATTAAAGGTAAACTGACATGGTTTGACAGGAACTAAAGCTGACATCTTTTGTGACTAATCACAATGGTGTGAGGCCTTTTGGTGTGTAAAGACAGGTTTGTCAGTTTTGTCACATCCAGGCATTTTCCTGCTTTCCTCTGCCTGTGGTGATCTGCAGCTTTTTACTGTCAAGCTCCTGGAGTTTTGCAGAGCTCCCAAGTTAAAAACAGACCTGTTCTACTTTCTGCAAGCAGTTTTGAGTGACAGGGCAGCATATGGTCCTCAGAGGGTGGGCAGGCCCTGGCACAGGGTGCCCAGAGCAGCTGTGGCTGCCCCTGGATCCCTGGCAGTGTCCAAGGCCAGGCTGGACAGGGATAGTGGGAGGTGTCCCTGCCCATGGCAGGGGGTGGAAATGGGTTGGGCTTTAAGGTCTCTTTCCACCCTAGGTTTTTTACAGTTCAGTGGTTCTATGAAATGGGCTAAACTCTGCCTCCCTGTGTAAGGCCTGGTGCTGGTTTTTCCAGGCTGGCCCAGGTGTTTATCTGGGCAGGAAGGAGGAGGTGGATTGCTGGATGGACTGGGCTGTGTTTACTGTCACAGTGCCTTGCTTGCTGGTGAGTGCCCAGGCAGGGATACAGAAATACCCATGCAGCTTGTGCCTAAAGCACAAGTCTCTGTTTTGGATCCACATTATGACATGAATCATGTTGGAGACTTTAGTGACTCTGTGGACGTTGTCATCTCCTTCCTGCCCACAGCTCCCAGCCCCACTGACTCACTCTGCCATTTGTTGGAAGTGTCTCCATGATCTGGCTGCCTTTTGCAAACATGGGGGAGGATCTGTGAAGAATGCCAGCATTATTTCAGAGGGCATTAGCAAAATGATATTTTTGCTTTTAAAAAGTTTTGTTTATCTCCTCCTGCAGAATCTGTTATAAACCTTTACAAACCTGCTGAAGGATGTTTTTTTTTTCCCCTGACATTAACATAATTGGGGTTCTGGGTGCTTGCAGGGAATGAAAGCAGCAGTTGGTAGTGGTAATTGGTTTTTTGGTGAACTGGTGGCTTGATCCTCCCTGAATGCCTCTGAGACCCTCTCATGTCACCCATAATTGTGGGCACTAAGAAAACACAAGAGTCTTATAGTCAGTGGCTTTTTGTTTACTGCCTCTGTGTCAGAACTTCTAAAATGCCACGTGTCATTTGCATAAGAGATGAGGCTCTGCCATTTCTGCTTGCAGAAGCAAAGCAGTGCAAGATGAAGGGTTTCAGACAAGATGTTAATTTTCAAGTGTGTGCGTGCGCTCCTAAGGCTCGACTTGTGGCTCAAACTGTTTTGTTCCCTGCACTGACTCAATGGCATCTGTTCCTGAGGTCTGTTGATGCAGGGGGAGAAGAGCAGATTAGAAACTGAAGTTTCCTTCCCTGTGGAGTTCCTTGAAGAGCTGACAAGGACAGTTCTGTCAGGGGAAAAGTATCCTGACTCTCAGGGAGACGTTTTGGAGGGACACTGGCTGCTGTTGGCCCTATTGATGGGCAACTCCCATCACTATATCTGGTCAAATCAAGTCAAAACCTTTAATTTAGAAACTTCCAAGTAGTTTTTAAAGGATAGTGATGAATCTGTTAAATAATTCCCTCCCTGTTGAAATACAGTTGACATAAGTCTTGCTTTCTAAGGACTAAGATTTGATTTAGGGGAAATCTTTTAATTTTGTGGTCCATTGCTATAGATGCACTTATGGAAAAATGTTGAAATGTGAATTTTATCTACCAGCTAAAGGCTCACTTATCTTACTATCACTTCTGCCATGCCCAGGGTGATTCCAGAGGAGATCAGAGAAGACTACTGCGTGTTGATGGAGTGAAAGGTCTTATCTTCACCAAGCTGCTTGTTTAAAATGGTTGTCTTAGTCTCTCTGTTCTTTTCTTGATGTTGCTGCTTTGGTTTTGATCTTGATTAACCACTGGAAATTTTATTTTTTCCTCTTGTTCTCTTGATCTCATTAGCACTTGGTTGTGTGTGAGAGAGGATTCCTTTTAATTTGATTTTTGTGACTATCAATAGCAGGTGCTGGCCCAGGCTCTGAGGTCCTGTTGTTCCTGGCAGTGCTGCTGAGACTGGGGCAATTATTCCCTGGTTTATTCCAAACTGCAGAGTAGGTTGTCAGAACACAGGGTCACAACTCCAAGCATGTGTTGAGGTGGGTGTTCTTTGCTTTTTGCACTGTTGGGAGGACAGAGTGGGTGAGAAGGCAACAAACCCATCAGAGCCATCCCTCAGAGTAATCTGCTGTTGAATTGAAGTTGTTTGTGCACTGCCTGCACCCTTCAAACAAACTGCTGCTGATGAGGGAACCTTCAATGCAACGAGGTTTTTATGTGAGGCCACACTTTATCTTCATTGAGTTCTGGAGGATGGCTGAGGTGTGGGGAGATGAATGCCTGGCAGGTCCCAGGGGCCTCAGCTGTTAACTCCAAATATTTTCCAGAGCTGGGCTTTTGGGTGCTGTAGAGCTGGGTTTACTGGTAACCCCCTGCCAGGACTGTTGTGTGCAGGGTCTGTACCAGAACCAGTCAGCTTTCAAAGATACCTGCTCAGGGGGGAAGCTGCAGCCATGTTTGGATTAATTCAACACTTTTTCTGTTTCTCTTTAGCAACCAGAATGTCCCTCTTATCAGGAGGGCTACACACCATGACTTTTGAGTACCGAAACTGCTGAACAAGTGCAGGAAGGCATTTGTGCACTGACTCCTGTAAAACAGGGATAAATTGCAGAAAAGAACCCTCAGCTGTCAGTGCTGCAGCACAGTGGTCCTGCTGGGAAGGAAATCATGTTTTACATTCTAGAAATAAGACTTTTAAAATATTTTCAGATGTTAAGCTGTTCATCTAATTAAGACAGCTAAATGTCCATGGCTTTTTTTCTCTCTAAAAAGTTGAAACCCAAGAAGAATCTGTAAATGGCTTATGATTTCCTTAGGGGATTGGAGCATTGTCCTTTGGAAATGTAACACTGTTAGAAATCTTTAATTGCTGTGTAATCCTCAAAGGAATCACACAAAGGGAAGTATCAGGATTACACTTGTCAGGCTTTTGTTCTTTATCAGTATTAATGTTATCAGGCAGCTCCAAAGCCAGCTGAATGTCACTGCACCCTCCACATTAAGGCTGCTTTGCTCAGTCTTTTTTAAACATTTTTCAACAACATTGATTTTTTTTTTTTTTTGCCAATTTCTTGCATTTTTCTGATTTTGTCAAACCATGGCTACTTCATTTGCTGAAGCTGTAAGATACTACAAAGCTGTTTCAGGTGAATTCAGATTATTACCACCTCAGGCACACTGTGCACAGACTGTAGTTGAGGGAATTGGAGGTGGATGAGGTTCAGGAAGAGAGCTAGAAGACATGGTCCTGAAAGGGATTGTTCTCTTTTTATCTTTTCCTCTCTCTCTTAGTAATACATTACTAGAAATGATTATTTGCCTAGCAGCATTGTAGGTGTGAACTCCTACTTAAAACAACCAACAAAAGAAAAACCAAAAATCCAAACCATCCAGTGAAACCCCCAACCAAGCAACCAAACCACAAACATCAAACCCCCCAGTATTTGCCAGCCCCAAAGGAAGGCAGAGGAAGCCCTGAGGAATGAGTTCACATTTGCACTGCTGAATTAGTGTCAGAATGAAAAGAGGAGCTGTGTCATGATTTCCAAGCCTATCTTGAGAGTGTATTTGTTAAAGTCAAATCACTGACCTGAGCCATCTGACTGAACCTTGATTTCCTACAAGGATCTTTCCTGAGTGAAGCTGCTGAGTGCTGTCTGTTTTTCAGATCCTTTACATCTACTTCTTTTTATCCACAGCAATTTCTCTTTATTTGCCTCAAGTTCTAAACAGCTGCTGAAGGTCGGAGACCACCCATAATTGCAGATTGTAGTGGTGGAGCTCAGGGTTCTCCTGGCTGGCTGGCAGCACCACAGCACAGCTTTGACAGAGGCTGGTATTAAATTCTCTGGATTTGTGTGGTGGGGGAAAGTCATTTAGCTGTGGAGCTGCCTGGGTGCAGAGTGCTTTATATCCTGGGCCATGTTCTTTTTAGAGTATGAGGAGCTCTGATGACAGATAGTGATGGAAATTGGGACCTGCTGAGTTCCAGATAGGTGATATCATGCATTAGGCTATCATTCCTTAAGGTATTTTGTGTCTCCCTTCTGCTTCCAGCTGAACTCTCTTGAGATAATTCCAGCTATCAGCTCAGTCAGGATACACCTCCTGATCCCCTGCAGGACAGCTTTCTACTTCCCTTGCCTCCTTCTCCTTTCTCCCTTCCATTTTGAGGGATGCCACATGGAACTAGGCTTGTTGGGGAGCAGCAAAGGCTAATATTGCATCTCCTTTAACCCTGGCAAATGCACAAGGCTGTTGGGAGCAAAAGAAATTTTTGTTTTCCTTGATAGAACCCTTTTTGGATTTTTGGTTTGTGTGGGTTTGGGTTTTTTTTGTTTGGTTGTTTTTTTGGGGTTTTTTGGGGGTTTGTTGTTGGGGTTTTTTTTGTTTTTTTTGTTTTTTTTTTTTGGGTTTTTTTTGTTGTTGTTTTGTTTTTTGTTTTGGTGTGGGTTTTTTTTGGTTTTTTTGTTTGGTTTTTTTTTTTTTTTTTGGGTTTTTTTTGTTTTTGCAAGCATCATTAAATAAAAGCCACTGAGAGAGAGAGAGATAAAAGTGATCCTTGTCATCACCACCAGAATGCTTGGATGGCAGAGAGTGGTGGGAGCAGAGTCAACTGGAGGTGACAGGAAGGATTTTTGGGGTAAGAGTCAGAAGTGGAGGGTGTGGAAGGGTCCCTGATAAAGTTCGAGCCAGCTTTGGGACTCGTGTGAAGCTGAGTCAAAACCACTTGGATCTCTTCCTTCTAGGAAGTATCTGAGCAGCTCATTATGGGTTGTTCTCTCTTTTTCTGTTCTGGATGTTCAGGTATAATTCACCCAAAGAGGAGCAGCCTGCCCAGGGCACTGCACTTGCAGATCCTCTTCCAGCAGCCTGGAGAAAAGTGGTGGTTTTGGTGGGTGTTTGGTGTGGGTGACTCAGGTGGCTTCTGACATGGTTTTTGGTGGTGTTTGGACTGTAATGTTGAATTTAAGGTAACAAACATGCATGAAATTTCAAATCTCTTCTATAGCCACACGTATACGAGGAGTAAAACTTAAATACAGGAGGCTGGCCTTTTACCAGTTCCCTTCCTAGCCTTAATCTTCCTCTTTTTTGTCCCTTAGTGATGTTCACTGCTGCAGCAGGACTGTCATTGCACTGCTACAAAGTGCAGGCTCAGTCCTTTGGGGAGAACCTGTGGCATGGCTCCACCTGCCCTAATTACAAAACGTAGCAAGCTCAGTGTTATTTCATTTTAACCTGTATTTTAGATCCATTCTTGCATATAGCTGTATAGATACACAAGACTTTCATGCACGAGTGTGTGTAAGCCTTTCATGGTTTTTTAGTAAGTTTATCTATTAAAAAATGAGAGAGGGAGGTTTGGATTCTTCTTTGCATACAGCAGAAGGGCTGGATGTCCTCAGTCACGGGGTTAACTTGGCACACAGGAGATTGCAGAAGGTGGTTGTTAGAACAACTTTGAAGAGTACATGGTGTTCTGAGTTCATCCACTGGCACTGCTCCCACAAATAGCATCGATTTGCAGTTTGTCTGGTTGCTCTTCCCACTCATTCACTGCTTCCAGCAGTGTCTCCTCCTTTGTCCTTTTCTGATACAAACTAGTTGGTATTTCACATCCTTCTTAGCTGGGGCTGGAGAAAGCACTGTTGGGATGAGCAACTTCTGCTGCTCCAGGTGCAAATGAGCTGGAGAAGGGTCTGAGGGCAGTGTTTAAGCCAGAAAAAAATCCATGTTCCATCTAGTGTTTGATTGCCTTTTGTGTGACATTGGTGATGTTGTCTCACTGGCTTCATTTGCAGAGGCAGCAACTGGACAGGAGACACTGCTGTGACAATCCACAGGTGGCTCTCTTGTTCTCTTCCAGTGATGTTGTTGGCCTTGAGATACAGGTGTGCTACCTGTCAGCTGCCTCACTGCCTGTTCCTTCTCCAGAGCCTCCTGAACTAGCAGCAGATGTCAGTGTTGATGTTTCTTCTCCTTACCCCTCCTCGGGTGTGTGTCCTTTCATCCCTGTCCTTTGTGTCCCCCTCTCTGCTGGTCCTTCCCCAGCACCCTGGGGTGAGTTGGTGGCTTTGTGTAGAGCCTGGCCTGCTTTGGGGTGGGTGTTTCAGGCTGGAGTGAGGAGTTTTGGCAGATGGGAGGTTGGGTGTCTGTGTACCCCCAGTGTCACCCAGTTGAGCCTGGAGCTGCACCCTGTGAGGACAGGCTCTTGATGCTCTTGCTGGGAGCCAAGCCTGTGCTGAAGAGGAGACAATACAAGTATCAGGCTAATTACCAGACAGTGATTGTGGCTGTCTTGGAGGAGAATTTGGAAAATGAAGGGTTTAAGCTATATAATTTACTAATCCTTGGGATCCTGACCTGCTTCCCAGGGTCTCCTTGTAACTGGTGCTTTCACTTGTGTGCTCTTACACAAGGGCAGAAGGAGGTTTCCCTTGGTGAGGAAAGATTGCTGCTTTTTGTGAGCTGGCAGCAAGGAAAAATCGATGGGAGAGGAAGAAATATGTGTGAGGGGATGACAGATTCTTGGTTGAAGTAGTGGCCATAATGAAGAGGAGCTGAAGACAGTGTGTTACAGAATGGATGGGATGGAGGGCACTGGAAGAGCCACTGGTGTAAATGTGCTCCTGGCTGGAGGCTGGGGAGAACAGGCCTGTGGCTCTGAACATTTGCACTGGACTTGTCTCCTCATGCACTAGATCTGCTCAAAATCTCACTTGGAAAGAAATAATCTCCACAAGAAACTACTTGGAAATAATTTTCATTTTTAGTGGCTGCTGACTGTGAGAAAAGTCACCCAACAGTTTCTTAAACTGAGGCTGAATTTGTCTGAAGAAGCAACACTTTCCTGCCAGCAAATCATCTGCCCTACACCAGCCCCAGTTTGCTCCAGGAAGTCTCAGAGGTGCTGAAGCCTGAGCAGGAGAATAAGTGTGCTCATCACACTGGGGCTGTGCACACACCAAAGGTCAAGCAAATCGAGTAATTTCTTGAATTCAGCTCAGAAAAGAATTTGTGCTTAGAGCAACTTGGAGAATATGTCACTTGGTGGTTCTCGTTTCCCAGCTGTGTAATTTGGGAAGCTGTAAAGAACTGTCAGGAATGACTGCTGAAAATGAAGCCATAAGAGGTCATGAGAGTATAAATTGCTTTTCCCCTCCCTGTAAAAGATTTACAGCAACACTTTTCCTTCAGAAAGAATTTGTAAGGCAGGGTTGTGAATCATGTGCATCGTATGGGATGGAGGCAGCAGAGCCTGGTTTTCTCACTGTTTGATAGTGAACTAAGAGAAGGTGTGGGAATTGCGGAATTCCAGACTGTTTTGGGTTTAAAAGGACCTTAAAGCTCATCCAATTCCATCCCTCTGCCCCTTCCTCTCGATTGCTCAAAACTTCTCCCTGTGAGAATTCACTGGAACAGTACACAGAGCACAGGTCTATCTCTAGGGGAAGTTGAGGTGTTTTTATTTGTTTTGTGTTAGGAACAACAGAACCATAGCAATGCAGGAGGGCACTTACCCATGGCCATATCATGATTAATTAAAAGAACCACAGAGTGTGTAACACTGGAAATGATTCTGTGCTCTCCAATTCAAATTATTCCAGCATTTGAGACACTGTTCCTGTGCATTTCCCCCAAATTAGAGGGAGTGGAAGTAAAGGCAGTGATGAGTGACAGATTTCTGGGGGTGGGCTGGAGATGGAGAGGGATTTTGAGGATGAGGAGCCAAAGAGTCAACCTTGGAGAAAGGGAAATGGTGACAGGAACACTGAGCATTTCTGTAGGGCTGCTAAAATAAGGCACAGAGCAGGATTTCAGGGAGTTGGAGTTCCAAGTGAAATTAGCACTGCAGTTTGGGTTTGCTGAGTTTATTGCATGAGAGAAAACCAAACAACACCAGGTAATGAGGTGGCAAAGAGAAGAGCAGAGGATATGGTGGGCTCAGCAGTCAGGGAACTCCAGTAAAAGCAGAGGATTCTTGGAGGGAAGAGAAGAACAATAATGATGGCAAATGCAGGAAACTGAAAGAGAAGCCCAGAAATGGGCAGTGAGGTGGAACTTATTTAGAGGCTTGTTAGGAGGGAGGAGGAGGAATGGATGTGACATGGGAAGAACAGAAATGTACAATTGCCTCGAGCAAGAAAAGGGTTGTGTTGGCTTGAGTTGGAGGAGAAGAGGTAAAGATTCCACTGGTTCTTTTCTGCACTGGAGCAAGTGCTGTGGCTGTGTTCATGCTGGTGTGGATGAGTGATGCTAATGGTAGTCTGGGAAGGAGCTCAAGAGAGAACCTTGGGTGATTATGGAACCAAATATATAAATAAACACTCTTCCCAATCAGGTTCAATAAGATCTGAGAGATAATAATGCTATTTCTTGAAACATTTGGTTATTAATGTTACTGTGGAGGTGGTTTTGTGTTGTTTGCTGCAGCCGTGGTGGGTGATCAGAATATTAAATTTGCCTTTTTATGACCAAGGAAATAATGCTACAGTCTTCTGATCACAAGTGGATTTTGTTCATTTTGAAGTTCCAGCTAGATCTCTGAGTCTTGTACTTTTACAAACCTGGAAAAACAAGAAAACCTGCTCAAAAGGTTCACTGGGCAGAAGAGTCCAAGGATTTGAATGTGGTTCAAGATAGAAATTATTTTAAATACTCATATGGCATGAGACTTCTGGGTTTTTTCCTAAGCAAGAAGAAAAATATCTAAATCTCTGAACAGTTGAGATCTCAAATGGTTTATTAAAAAAATACAAAGTAAAAAAGTGTTATTTTTAGGGCAGAACTGCAACTCAGTGTTAGACTGTTTTTGATCTCCAAAGGAGATGGGAATAGCCAAAACCAAGTGGGTTTGACAGATTTCCATGTGCAGGAAATGTAGAACCAGTGCAAAAAAAGGCTTTAAAACCTTCACACCAAAGTGTGAAGAGGGGATAATGTGGTGAAGATGGAGAATCATCCTGCAGATGATCCAAATGAGAGCCCTCACATTTTAGTGAAGAAGAAATATTTAATTGATTATTGAATCCCAGAATTATTTGGGTGGGAAGGGACCTTAAAGCCCATCCAGTGCCACCCCTGCCATGACAGGGACACCTTCCACTGTCCCAGGCTGCTCCAGGCCCCATCCAGCCTGGCCTGGGACATTCCAGGGATGCAGGGGCAGCCACAGCTTCTCTGAGATAATTAATAAGTGAATAATGGGGATTATTAGTAAATATAGAGATTGGGAGCTCAGATTGTACCCAAGATGAAAACACAGTTTGAATTTCCTCATGTACAGTTTCTGGGACCTAGATATTTTCCATGCTGGAATACTGGGGTGTATTTACATGAAAATATCAAAGACTTCCACAGTACCTGTATGTAAGAACAGTCCAAGATCCAGTTTCTGTAATCACTTGGGAATTGCAGTCAGTGCTTGCAGGGGTCTCTGGAACTGGTGGTGTTGCAAATCTGGATATTTGAATGGCTCCTTGGGAAGGAGGTTTGGAAAAGGTCTCCCTGTGCCCTCTGCTCTGTCAAAAAGACAAAGTTACACTTGGGAGCTAAAAAACTCTCCCTGAGGCTGTGTTTAAAGTTAAAATTTAATTGCCTTTTCTACAAATTTGCAAATTTCATCTTTTCTGAAAGGCTCAGGAACCCCTTGGAGCACAGTTGATTTTATGCACTCATATATCACAGAAATTGTGGCAAAGAAGCTCGGACAGTTTGAGTGTTTTTCTTCTTGATACAAATTAAACTCAGTCAGGAGGTGCCTGGCTGAGAGGAAAGGTTTTATTTTAACAGCTGAAACTCTTAACCTGCTTTCAGGAGGAGGAGGAAGGTAAATTACAGAGCCAAGAACCTGTGATAAAAAGCTGGTAATAGGGGGGGGAGATAGAACATCTTCTACAGCCCTTTGGGGAGCCTTATGGAGGTTTGTTTCTCCAGAAATGTATGTACAGAGATTTTTTTTTTTTCCCTTCTACATAATTAGTTTAAAATGTGATGACAGAACAAAACATCCCTGGTACCTGAGCAAAAAACAAAGGCTGGGGCTTGCAAAATGAAGGTGCTTTAAATTTCCCTGTGCAGTTTTCCATGCAGAACAGTTGGTGTTGGTGAAATTCAAGTTAATATTGGCAAGTTCATCCCAGTTGTCTGGACTACTGGCAAGTTTTTGAGCTCAAGATGTTCTGGTTGGCTGGATTATCCATTTTGTGAACATGGAGCCTTCCAAGAAGGGATCTTGGTGGAAGTGGGATCACTGAGTTGGGTTTTTTTGCACAAGGAATTACACTATTATTATTAATAATATAGCTGGTGCTCATTTTGTGTGTCTGAGCCCATAGGACAGTGAGGATTTAATTGCTTCTGTTGGAATTTGCTGTCAACATAAGCTTTGAAAAAAATCCTGTAAAGAAGCCCCAAAAATCAATCAAACAAATACAACCATCAACCCCCCCAACCTCTAAACAACTCAAACAGCTCTAAGCTGATATATTATTTATTTATTTTTCTAGTGGAGAATTAAAAATGCAAAGTCATGTTTACTTTGATTCAAAATGTAAGTAAATTACAGTTAGGGAGGGATTTCTCTGTTTGTGTTTTAACCTCAGTAATTACAGCTGCTGCAATGATAACCATTCTTTTGGAAATGGCTGCTCTATGGATTTTAAGCCCAATAAAGGTTGTCTGCTGCTGGAACTCCCAAAGTGGAGCACCAGGCTGTTCCTAAGCAATTAAGGATTCTAGCTCCAGTGACGCCACCTCTTCTGGTGTGAGAACTCTCTAGCCATGTAAAGAAACTTGACCAGGGAATTGGATTTCTGCATTTCCAGACAACACAAGAGGCAGTGGCAGGTCTGGGGCAGGTGGGGATTGGGGCAGCAGCTGCATTTTGCTTTTTTTACCCCAGGTTTTTTACATGGTGGCAGATTCTCTCTATGAAGAAGAAAATCTTTGTAGTAACTCTCTATGTCACCATCTTCTTCTTTATACTTCTACTGTCAATAAAATAGATGTTTCTAGGTGAAATAATTGGGCACTGCTCAGGGAGTTGTGTTCTGGTGTAGACTGTCCTTGTCTGACCTGTCTGGACACAACCCTGAGTGACTGCTTCATGGGACCCTGCTTGAGCAGGGAGGTGGGGCTGGATGAGTTCCAGTGCTCCCTTCCAGCCTGAACCAGGCATTCCTGTTTACACAGCACAGGCAAATGTGCAAAAAAAAAAATTAAAATAATGAAAAGCAATGCTCATTTTTGCCCCAGATGTGCTGATTTACCCCTAGAACCCCAGGCTGGTTTGGGTTGGAAGGGACCTGCAAGCTTGTGTTGTTGCCAGCCCATCATGCGCAAGGACACCTTTCACCACCCCGGGTTGCTCAAGGCCCACCCAGCCTGCTCTCAACCCTTTTTTTAATTTTTAGGAAGTCTCAATTATTTCAAGGTCGTTGGCATTCAGCTTCCAGAGGTAAAATGGAAGTGTTTCAGGGTGGCATTGAGGAAAGAGGGAGCAATAGAGAAATGGGTTTTCCTGGCTCTTAGCTGGCTTTGGCACCATTAGCACTGAGGGGGAAAAGCTGTCAGGGCTGTTGTGGTGCCGAGTTCACTCTCTGGTGGTTGTGGGAAGCAGCTCCTTCAGAGCATCTCAGACAAAACGTTCCCTCTGGGGGCTCTCTGGGGCACTGGGCTCTGTTTCTGTGAGAAGCTGCAGCTGCCCCAAGGCACAAGGGTGTGCCTGGGAGATTTGGGGTGCAGAGAAGGTTGTGGCAGCTGTGGCACCCTGGGTGAGACCCCTGGGACAGGTAGGGCTCTGCTCCGGCTGTGTGGGAGCAGTTCCTGGGAATGCTTCAACCCCTCCCTGCTGGGCTTTGGTGTTGGGTGCAGCTGTGGATTGTCTCTGATGCTGTGCCTGTGCTGTTGCAGGTGGAGGCCCTGACACACCAGCCCAGAGCCACCACGGTGCACGCCGTGCGGGACTCGGAGCTCGCCAAGCTCCCAGAGGGAGCCCTGATCTCCATCAAACGCAAATTCCCCCAGGTAAGGGAATTAAAAGCACTTTCCTGTCTCTCTCAAAGGATATCTGAGAGGCTCAGACTCCCCGTTAGCACTGGATCCTCTGTGTGATTGATGCATTCTGAGGAAACATGGCTCCTTGTCTGCCTGAGCGGATCCATCCCAGATTTCACCAGCTTTCTTTGCTCTGGCCTCTAATCAACTGTAGCAGTTTTTTATTGCAGGGCTGCTTTGTGTACCTGGGAGGGGTTCTGCTTTAATGCAGGATGTTAGCAAAGTGGAAATCACTTAGTGCTACTGATGGGAAATGGAAGTTTGGCTTCTAAAATCCCTTTAAAAATGTTATCCATTCCTCCTCCTCCTGGGGCTCAGGGTCCACCCTTGGTTCTCTGTACCTTTATTTCCAGAGCTTTGGTATTTGGGGGTCGGTTTCCCTCTTCCTGCCATTTTAGGTTGTCAGTCCTTATTCTGCAACTGCCAGATCTGTCTGTGTCCTGAAGACTCTGATTTGCTCCCTTAAAATCCATCAGCTCATCCATCTTCATTAATTCACTTGACATTATATCTCTCTCCTGCAAATTTTGAGACAGACGGACCTAAAATTTAATTCTTTTGTCCCTAAGTGCATCAGGGACATTATACTAAGCACTAAATCATTGCATTGGCCTTACAGGCAATTCTTTAATGCTGTTACTTCAAATTATTTCCGATTTTTCATTTTGCTATCTTGAAGACCTAGACTTTATTTTACCAGATTTCTTTTTAAAAATCCTGCAAAAATAATAAACCTAATTTAAATACTTGTATTCTCTTGCTTTCCTTGCACCTATAATAACTTTTAAAAAAATTGTATAGTATAAACCTCCATTCAGGCATTTTCATAGTACCAAAACTGTGGAGTTTTATCTGTGTTATTGCCAGGAGAATTTAATTATGTTCTGAAGTTATGCCAGTGAAAAGTAATCTACCTGGTTTCCCTGGTAAGCATTATTTTTGCTGAAGTGTTTCTGAACGTCCATTGGGGAATTATTAAGGCTCTTCTGTTCCCTGGAGCTCACTTGTACAGACCTGTGAGTTTATTCCACTCTATTGATTGTGATTCCCTGCCTAGGTTCATGAACTGGGAGCTCACTTCAGAGCTTCCCTTAAACTGAGGACATCCCAAACATGTGACATCCACTCTGGAGCTGCTGTCAACCATCACTGTCCTTGTGACTGATCAAGGAGAGAGGGAATGACCAAGGGAGGATTCAAACCCACCTTTCTGCTTGTGTAGTGGATGATTTTAAATGTAACTGCTGAACATATAGACTGTAAATTTCCAATGTCACGGACTGCTTTGGGTTGGAAGGGACCGTAAAATTTATCCTGTTCCACTCCTTCCATGGGCAGGGACCCTTCCCCTAGACCTGGTTGCTCCAAGCCCATCCAACCTGGCCTAAACACTGAGCAGTGTTTTGAGCACTGCTCTGCACTAAAGCTGGGTTCTAATTCTACTTCTTTATCTGGGGCAGAGATTTATTTCAGTGTCTCTCTTCTCTCTCTTCCCTTTCTGCCAGCTGGCAGAGCTGTTTTCCCCTGAACAGTGATCTCTGTGGAGCTGTGAATCTCTTTGCTTTGCAGTTAAAATTGAGCTTGAGTGTTACATTTATAGCACAATTCAAAACATTTATTTGTAATAGAATTCAAATGCCTTCCCATATCTAAAGAGTACAGCCCATCAGTTCCTGACCTTTTCCATTATGGAATCAGTTTTCTCTAGACTTGCCTATAGTCTGGCTAATTATTAGCAATGAAACAAAATGCTAAAGTAGATATTTTAAGGAAATGTGTTGCAACACAGGTTGTTAGAAAGACACATTTGTGCTGCTGTTTGAGGTCTCCAAATACTAAGTAGATGTTAAACGTATAAAAAAGTGAGAACTTGCATTTTTTTTTCCTGTGGGATTGTTTTAGAACCCCACTAGAAATAGAAAGAGGAACATAAGATAGACTTTATGTGGGTGATTTATGCAGCTAATGCCTTCAGACTGTGTTAAAATTTAAGGTAAAATATTTTAATATGATTTCAGAGTCCTTGCGTGTTCTCTTTTTTGTCTGTTAGGTCCATCATGGAATGGTTTGGGTTGGAAGGAACCTTAAAGCTCATCCAGTCCCATCCCTGCCATGAGCAGGGACACATCTCACTGTCCCAGGCTGCTCCCAGCCCCAATGTCCAGCCTGGCCTTGGACACTGCCAGGGATCCAGGAACAGCCCCAGCTGCTCTGGGTGCCCTGTGCCAGGACTTCACGCCCTTCACAGGGGAGAATTCCTTCCCAATATCCCACCCACCCAGCCCTCTGGCAGTGGGAAGCCATTCCCTGTGTCCTGTCCCTCCATCCCTTGTCCCCAGTCCCTCTCCAGCTCTCCTGGAGCTCTTTTAGGCACTGGAAGGCCACAGTAAGGTTACCCCAAAACTCCTCCAGGCTGAACAGTCCCAGCTCTCCCAGCAGAGCTGCTCCATCCCTCTGATCCCCTTGGTGCCTCCTCTGGACTCTCCAGCAGCTCCAGCTCTTCCCTGTGCTGTGCCAGGGCTGGGGCAGCTCTGCAGGTGGAGCCTCACCTGAGCACAGGGGCAGAATCCCCCCTGCCCCGCTGCCCTCAGTGCTTTGGGTGCAGGTAAGAGAGGAAGGACAGAAGGGAGAGAAAATTGAAGTGATGGAGCAAAACTATAGGGTAGAAATTTGGAAGACAACGAGAAAGTAAACTTGAAAGGATTTTACTGGAGAGAAGTGCTTGATCTTTAAACCAGTAAATGTTGTGCAGAGGACAGGGGCTGGTTCACTTTATTAGAAAAAGAATCCAAGCACTGGAGGATCAAAAGCCACCCATGCCTGGACAGTGTCACGCAGTTGCAAAAAAAACCCCTGAACTATGCTAACAGACTGCTTTTTGGAGTGAAGAAATCCTGACATTCTCCTTGATGCTGGAAAAGCTTCAGCACCAGCCTGTGGCATCAGAAGGAAGAGGCAGACCAAAGGAAGAAAGTCTGGAGAACAAGGAGGCAGCTGAGTGCTGGTTAGAACTACTGACCTATAAAGAAAAAAAGCCTGTAGAAGGTTAAGGGAAGACATGGTAGATATTTTCAGATATATAAAGTTGTCTTTTGCTGGAAAGGGCAGATGCTGCTCACCATACTGGCACAGAGCAACTGGGACTGAACTGAAATGGCAGCAGTTGCAGTAAGAAAAAGCTCATTCTACTCCCCAGAAAGACTAAAAGATTGTTACTTGTTTTTATAACCTCTTCTAAAATGATCAGTGGAATAATGCTTAGTGCTGAGCAGAGGGATGGACCAAATGAATTATCTCTGTCCTGTTTTCTTGGCTGTTATTCTAGGAGTGATATATACACAGGGTTTATGATGTTGTTTTCCCCATTCAAGCAGAAGTAATAAAGTAATGAAGGGATTGCAGGTGCAATAGTTCTGAAATAATTGACTGGGTAGCAAGAGCTGGCTGGTGATTCAGCAGAGTGGTGGAGGATTTCCCTCTGCAAAGCAGAAAAACACAGGACAGAAAGCAGCTCTGCCTCTATCAGTGCCATGCTCCTGCACTGCCTGGTGAGGGTAAGTTGGTATAAGTGTCACTTGGTGAATGATGACCAACCAGTGGTGCTGGTTCCCTGAGTCAGGTAAAGTCCTCTCTTAGTTCAGTATTTTTTTTTTGGTGTTCCTCTTGGCAACTCCTGCAGAACCTGAATAGTGTGTGTATGTTAACAACCAAAAACTGGGCTCAAGTTCCTGAGCTTGGGTTTTCCTCTCAGTTTGTTACCCTTGAGCTTTTCAGAGCCAAGGAACCACAGAGCATCCTGAGCTAGAGGGTCTCACCAGGATCACCCAGCCCAGCTCCTGTCCCTGCACAGCCCCCCCAACACTCCCAGCCTGTGCATCTCTGGGATGTCCAAAGGCTCCTGGAGCTCTGGCAGCCTCGGGGCCGTGCCCATTCCCTGGGCAGTGCCCAGCACCCTCTGGGGGAAGAACCTTGCCCTGAGCTGCAGCCTGAGCCTGCCCTGGCCCAGCTCCAGCTGTTCCCTCAGATCCTGTCACTGTCACAGGGAGCAGAGATTGGAGCTGCCCCCTCATGTGGAGGCTCCAGACAGTTCCTATGAAGGGTGTAAACCCATTTATTTTAGGAGTTAGTGGGAGGACTCCATCCTGCAGACTCTTCCCCAGCCATGCCTTGTTTGTAGGTGATCCAGGAAGGGTTCCAACTCTGGAATGTATTGTAAGAAAACATTACCTGGTGCGTAAGAAAATTGTAGGACGTGGGTGGTGCTTGCCAGTGAGAACTGTGTGAAATGAGGGAAATCGTGCTCTGTTAGTCCAGGCAGTAATTCCAGTTCCTTGAGCTGCAGTGTACAATCTGGAGAAGTGGCATGGCTGATCCTTGGGGGAGATCCATATGACTGCCTTCTCTTTTGTCTCCTGGACAGCTGCTTTGGTCTTGGGAGAGACTGGAGTTATCTGCTGGGATCTTCCAAGTGACCCACCATAGCTCAGGTTATTTCGAGGTTTGAAACAGATGGGTGAGTGTGGGAGCCTGACCTCAGTTATAAATAACAGCCAAAACTTCAGATTATGTGCCCAGAAATGACAGATGTTGATATCTAGATCCTGCTCAGTCTGCAGAAGTCAAGCTTACATCATCTGGCTTCTCAGGAAAGTATCTCAACCTTGATTCACTCTGGATATGGCATCCTAGACATTCCCAATGGAAAGGACTCCGTGGTGCCATATTTAATGGTTTTGTCCACCCTCGTTGCCCCAGCTCTCCAGCACAGCCCTCAGGGCTTTCTGCCAGCGAGAGCATTTGCTCCCTGACATCCTCTGTGCTCATTTTTGGTGCTGTTTGAAGCTCTCCAGCCTTGCAGGAGTGGAAAGGAATTGATTCTTTCTATTTTCATCCCTGCCTTCAGTTCTGGAAAGTAGGACAGGGAACCAGCTCACGATTCCTGGCACCGCAAAGCAGTGTCGAGGCAGCAGCGAAAGCACAAAAATCTGTGAGCAGATCACAGAGATGTTCCAACATCACTGCAGAGTTGGGATCACATTTCCTAGATTAGCTTTGCCTCTCCTGAGCTGAGTTAGTTTTTAGAATTCTAACTTGAAATTTAGACCTGCTGGTTGCTGATGGAAATGGTGCTGAGAATCTGCTTGGGAGCTGTGGGGGCTGAACTGTGAGACAACCTTTGGTGTGCTGGAAACACGTGCTGAGAAACAGAAAAGAGTTTTTCTGCATCTTTCTTTTAATTCTCTGAGTCTGCCCTTGGGCTTTAAATATATTCAGAACCTGTCATCCATCTCCAAGTGGTGTTCTGCTATCTCTATATGAGTATTTGAACCAGAGCCTCTGTGAAGTGGCTGGAGCCTTCCCCAGGGTTATCTGCCTTACAAAGTGAGCTCTATAATGTGCCCTCTTTTCAAAATACTGCCCACAGGAACTGGGCAGATTGTGCGTCATGGCTTAAGCTTGATGTGGCACTGGGGAATAGGCCAGGAGAGGCTGTGCTTCTGGATTTTTCTGTCTTTTTTTGGTGTCCTGGTCCATTCCAGTAAGTGTTCCTCGACTGTAAGAGGAGTGGATGTGAAAAGGAGAGAAGGAATTCAATGGGAACACCTTGGTCACTGAGTGAGGCTGGCAGGAGTGGGGATTTAATCAGCACTGGTGCCAGAATGACATTTTTCTTCAAGACATGATTGCTCACAAGCATTAGAAGCTCAGACAGCCCCAGGATAAAGCTTCAGTTCTTCTATGGGCTTCAGCAGCATTTGAAAAGGTGCCAGGAATTGTTGTGAGGGAGCATTGAGGATTTGCTTTGTCACGGCGCTGATCAAACCTCCGAAGTTTCAATCAGAGACCCCTTGCTAAGCTCCCTGATTCCAGGACAAGGCAGTGTTTATCTGATCTGGGGCCATGTGAAGCTTCAGTAACACCCTGGTTTTATTCAAGCTGAGAATCTCATTTACCTTTCCTCCTCCCTTGTCCCTTAGAGAAAGCCCTTAAGTAGGTTGGTCAAGGATAATCATAGCTCCTGGAAAGAGCTCCTCAGAAGCTGTTCTGTGCATTTGTGTGGGTAAAATGGTTGTTTGCACTATTTTACTCCAATTGTTCTTACTTTGTAGAACAGAAAACCTTTGGCAGGCCTGTTTTTCATGGCAGCTCATCCACAGGGTCTCTGTGTGGCACAAACCCCTTTTACAGGTCCTTCAAATGACACCTGGATGTGAAGCTCTGCAATACTCTGCTGTGGAGGCATCAGTAGATTGTTATTTAAAATATTTAATTCCTCTTTGGTGACCAATGACCTGTGTCAGGGGAGGTTTAGGTTAAAATGAAAAAAGGTTCTTCCCCCAGAGGGTGCTGGGCACTGCCCAGGGAATGGGCACGGCCCCGAGGCTGCCAGAGCTCCAGGAGCCTTTGGACATCCCAGGGATGCACAGGCTGGGAGTGTTGGGGGAGCTGTGCAGGGACAGGGGCTGAACTGAATGATCCTGTGGGAGTTTCCAGCTCAGGAGGTTCTCAGATGTTTCTGTGATTGTAGTTTGGGGATGACCTGTTAGGTGACTGAAGTTTTAAAAGCTGAGCTAGGAAGCATCTTATTTTTGAAATTAAGAGGCACTGGAGAGTCCACAGCTCACCTCCAAGGCTCCGTGTTCCCTGCAGCATCCTGGTTTGTTGGGTCTGGATGATGGAGGAACCAAAGAGGAAAACCCCATTCAGCTTTGTAGGGCTACACACGTCCCTTGGTTGTGCAGGACTGACACAGCCATGTCAGGTTTATTCCTTCAGCCAAAGCTGCTTTCCTGGCCCAGGAACCTGCAGGAGACAATGCTGGCAGGGCTGGGAGGCTTCCCTTGGCTTCCTTGCACAGGAGCTTTGATTTAAAATCACAGACTGTGAAAGCTGAACTGTGGTGCAGGGTAGGGCTGAGGTGATGAATGTATCTTACAGTTTGGGGGTTGTATGTTTTGTTCTTATATATGCTTTTGTATATTTCTTCTGTTGTAACTAAAAGGGATTTGTAGTACACAGGACCTTACCTTGTCAGTTAGTCGTGACTGTGAATTTGGATATTGGTGATGATTTGTGAAATTTTCCCCTGATTTAGAATCCCAGGCTGGTTTGAGTTGGAGGCGACCTTAAAGCCTATGCTATCCTACCCCTGCCACGGCAGGGACACCTCCCACTGTCCCAGGCTGCTCCCAGCCCCAATGTCCAGCCTGGCCTGGGACACTGCCAGGGATCCAGGGGCAGCCCCAGCTGCTCTGGGCACCCTGTGCCAGGGCCTGCCCATCCTCACAGGGAACAATTCCTGCCCAATATCCCACCCAGCCCTGGAAGAGGGAAGCTATTCCCTGTGTCCTGTCCTTCCAGCTCTTACAAATAATCTGTCTCCATGTTTCTTGTAGGCCACCTTCAGGTGTAGTTTTCTTTAAATCAAAAGTTACCTATGATGAAAGAAGCTTTGTTTGGATTAGTTGTTGTCTATCAGCAATAATTCAATTTGCCAGGCAATCCATAGTATTCACAGATTGAAATAAATGTCCATAGGAAAATATTTGCCTACTGAATTCTCATGAAAATCACTTTCAAAAGAGCTTTGTAAATCAACTCTTGAGTTTCACAGTTGAATAGGAACAAAAGCTTTAACCAGAACCCAGCCTTGGAAGATTAGCAGGAGTAGGTAATAGTTTGAAATATTTAAAGGGATTATAGGAAATACAGTACTGCAGAGTGACTGTAACCTCTTGGTGTAGGAATTACAGTGGCTGTGGAGCAAGTGGTGCTCTGATAACACCTCAGACACAGCATGGATGGAGCACTCAGCTTTGTGCTGGCACCAGCGATAGCAGAGCTGAGATCCTGCCTGGCCACATCCTGCTTTTGAAACAGGAATTAATCATCCTAAAGTGAGGAAATGCAGCCCTGGGGATGTGGTGTTCAGGCCTTGCCCTGCCACGAATGCAGAGGCTGCAGGTCTGTGGAGTAATTGAACATTAATTAAGCACAGGGAAAGTTAATGATTTCCCAGAAGCTTCTCTGTAGCAGGTGAAGGAACAGACTGTCATGGTAGACAGGAGAGATCTGGGGGTTTGGGGTGCTGAGAGAGCCTGAGTAGGTCTCACTGGGATGGAGTTGATCCAGAAGCAGCCAGGAAGATGAGATGTTTGTAGGTAGGATGAGGTGGTGGGTGATGAGTTGGGTCAGAGAGGTGGAATTGTACTGAGGGAAGGGCTCTCCGACACTGAGAAACAGAAACTCTTTGTCCTGTTCTGCCCTGCACAAAAATGTCCTGGGAAGTTCATCTGAAAAGGGGAGTGGGTGGCAGGAGGAGGAGAAATGGTCATTTCCCTTGTAAAATATCTCACCTGGACATCCTGCTCTGGGCCAGGGTTATGAGGTCACGTCTGCAGTGGTGTCTGGGGGAGCTGGAGGGGTTTGGGGCTTTTGGAAACAGCACTGATGCACCTGGGGCCCCAAGTAGCTTTTGAAATGGAGATTTGCTTAGTTTTTTAGACCTGTAAGGTCAGATTTTGTCCTTCTGGCCTGAAAACTCTTGCATAAGCTCAGGAGAGTAGGGTTTTGTGTGCTTTAGGGATATTTTTGATGGTGAACTCAGTCACCTCCCGGACCTGGGCAGACCTCACAGCTCCAGACTTGCTCCATGAGCCCCTCTAGTGCCTCTTTAGGTGCTCTGTGACCTGCCTGAGTCACCTCCCAGCCTGGGCAGGGAGCAGGGGGTGGGAAGCTGTGTTCCCTGGCAGTTTGGGGAGCTGTGAGCAGATCTGTCCTGGCAGCCCAGTGTCCAATTCACAGCTCTGCTGCTCGTTCCTCTGATTAACTGTGATTAACTGAGCTGGCTGCACTCGCTGCTGCTGCTGTTCCTAATCATGAGAAAGGATTAATTGAACTTCCTCACCAACTAAACCAAGCTCAGCTCCATCCCCAGCACGGGGGGTCTAAAAGCTGCATTTGCTTTACAGGCAATTAACAATCCTCACCTAATTTAGGAATCTCCTGGTGTTGTTTGATCTGTCTGGGCTCCGACTTGCTGCCTTCTTGCAGATATTTCTTCAAGCCTTAAATTGAAGCTGCCTGATCCTGTGCCAGCAGAAGGGGTGTTTGCAGGGCTGGGTGGCTGGGTGCTAGAAGAGTCTGTAAAATCCAGGATGTGCTGCAGGGGTGAGCACAGCAGACGCTTCCGACTGGGAAGGCTGTCTAGCCTTGGGTGATGGTGACACCCTGAAAATGAGAGAATTCTGCTTCTGCAGATGTCTGAGAAATGTTCCGGGCTATTCTGGCACTGTGATTGGGAAAGACTGGTGTTCCCATGGGAAAGGGGGCAGAAGGCTCTGGGAAAAGCAGTGCCCAGGCTGTCCCTGGCTCAGGAGTGCAGGGCAGTGTTGGGGGCTGCACCCCCAGAGGAGGGAAACTCATTGTGTTTTCCAGGTCAGTCCAGTTCCTGTCCTACCCCTCTGCCCAAACACTCACCACCAATTCCCAGAGCTTTCCTTGAATTGCTAAGGTTGGAAAAGTCCCCCAAGATCATCAAGTCCAGCCATTCCCCCAGCACCACCATGGTCACCTGTGTCTCCACGTGCCACATCCACACATTTTTGAACAGTTCCAGGAATGGTGACTCCACGACTGTCCTGGGCAACCTGTGGCAGTGCGTGACCTCCCTGGCAGTGAAGGTTTTCCTGATATCCAACTAAACTTCCCCTGGCACAGCTTAAGTCTGTTCCCTCATGTCCTGTCACTTCTTACCTGGGAGAAGAGGCTGAGCCCCACCTTGAATTTCCAATAAAGTGCAGCTGAACAGGAGGGGTAAGGGACTGCTGAGTCACAGCCCAGATTCTGCACTGAGGTACCCACCCTCTACCTGCCCTTCTGCCTCCATCTCCTCCAGACACACTGGGAATAACTGTTTCCCTTCAATCCCCGTCATTCTGCTCCTAGCCCAAGGGCTAATTCCTGCTTGTTCCTCATCCTCCCTGCCCAAGTTAGTTATCTCTGTCCTCTCCCAGATCCCTTGGCTTCCCTCTTCTCTCTTGGGCTGCATTGAGCAGTGCTGCTCTTCCCATGCCCTGCTGCTGTGTAGGAGTGAGAATAAAGGGGCTTGGAAACCTGAAGGATGAATTTTTCCTGCTGGATTAAATTCTTCCCAGCTGCTCTGAATTTCGGGAGAGCTGCTCCTGCTGCCCTGCACACTGAGGGCTGAGGGTCAATCGGGTCAGGTCTGCTGCTGTCGATGGAGGGATGTGATTTGTATTGACTTCTCCCTCAGAAGGATGGACAAGTGCTTTATAAAGGAAAACACTGCCTTTTTGTGAAAGGATATCTGGTGTGTGTAATATGAAACGCTGGAAATTTCAGTTCTGAGCTCGGATCCCAAATTGATGTTCCTTGGACGTTGCCATGACTGCGACAGAGTGACTCATCCCGTTCTGGGGAGCAGCTTTGCTTGTTGTACAAAGTCACCAGGGAAATAATTTTCCCTATCTATACATACCAAGGCTGTAAGGTTTGCTCCAGCAAACAAGACAAATAATATTTCCCAGTAATAGGAGCAGCCAACTGGAAAATGAGACCAATAGGTTCTATTCTTAGTTCCATCATTAACCTTGGACATATTTTGTAACTTAGCTGGAGCTCTCCTTAGCTGCCTGTAAAGCAGAAAAAGTTATAAATATGAAGATGGTTTTAGTAAGTAATTAAAATTCTGATGCTTAAGTGCTTCAGAAGTGTAAAATGTTCAGAGCACCTCCTGAAACTGCTGAAGGAAAGTCCTGCTGTGCTGCTGCAGGTTTAGGTGAAACCTGTGAGCTGGGTATAGCAAATGTGCGCTGGGGGCAGATTATCTCCTTTAGCAAGGGCCACCAGTCTCTATTTTTGTTAAGAATTCCGTTTCCCTGAATTCCCCCTGTGGTTGGAGTACTTCTCTGTAGCCATATGCAGCACCTTTGGGGAATCCCAGTGCCTCTGAGCTTGGTGGTGTTGAAGTGGCAATGAGTTGTGTGGTTGGGTGAGCATCAGATTCTGTTGCATTTTGGATAAAGGGAAGCATTTTAGATCCTATCTGAAATTCTAAGATAAGGCAGGAGGCTGGGAGCCTTCCTGCTGTGCTCCCCACATCAGTGGCAGTGGGTATGGATACTGTGCCTGCTCTTGGGGCAAGGAAGAGGAACTTCCAAGGGCTTTATTCTGGTCCCTGAGGAGCTGTTGGTGTGGTATCTTCAGGAACTTGCAGTCATGGCTATGAGGCAGAACTGGCACAGACTGCCCAGAGAAGTGAGGGATGCCCCAGATCCCTGGAAGTGTCCAAGGCCAGGTTGGATGAGGCTCTGAACAACCTGGGATAGTGGAAGGTGTCCCTGCTCTCTGCAGGGGTTGGACTGGATGAGCTTTAAAGGTCTTTTCCACCCCAGACAATGCCATGAAATCCCTGAAATAACCTTGGTTACTCTTTTTCTGTGCTCCACTACAAGTCACCCTTGTGCTGGAAGCCTCCTGCTTGCTTTTCTGCCTTTTCCCATAGAGGACATAAAATATATCAGTGCTTCATACGCAGAATTTCACAGTGCAGAGGAATTTGTTGCATTAGATTTCATTTTTAAGGCAGGATGTATAAATTACTCAGGTGGGCATCCTGACCTGCCTTGATGCCTACGTGGCCCTTTATTTGGAAGATACTTCCTGAAATGCCTGTTCCTGTGGGAACAGTGTGTTTATCCAGGATCCCAGATAACCTGGCTGCTTCTTGTTTTGCTCGTTAACCTTGTTTTGGGAGTTTAGGGGGTTTTTTAAGTCCTTCTGAGATATTCTGACCTTGAATTATTTGTCTGGGGGAGAATATTTAATGATTGCTCTGTTAATCCTTAATCCATTTAAATAAGTCTTTTCCTTATTTGGTAAAACATCTCTGTAGAGCTTTCCGAATAAAGGCTGCATTTTCCATGTCTGTCACTTTTTGATATTGCAAGGATTAGTCTTCTGTTACCCCACTTGTCAGGAATTATTGATTGGTCATGTTGGAGAGAGGCCTGTCAGTTTGGAGATACATTTGGCTATTGGAATATTAGTTTATATTGATGTGAGTCCTGCTGGAAAACAGCTGGGAGCACATCTGTGCCTTCAAACATGAATTACCAGGCAAACATGATTTGAGGGGGAAAGCAATTTTTATGTAGTTTGTTTTGATTCTGCAGGTGTTCAGGGGGTGTATTTATCCTGTTTTTTCCTCAAATGTTATAAATTAGCTGCTGTAAACCATTCACCAGGATTGGGGAAAGGTCTGTTTGAACACAGATTTGAACCTTTTTGAGCCTTTAGCACCTACAAAAGGTGCAGCACCCACTGAGCACTGAGGGTACTTAGAGGGGCAGGTGCACTGCAGAGAGAAATGAGGAGAGCCAAAAATGCAATTTGACATGTTTCCCCAAATGATCAGGGTTTTTTTTTTTCTTTTTTTTTTTTTTTTCCCCCAAAGCAAGTTAAATCCTGCCTGTTTCCAGCGTTGTTTTATTTTCTTGTTTTTCTAAATTACAGTAAAATAAGGTAGGAGAAACCAAGACAAATGATCAGCCACCACACATTACAGCCAGGAAAGAAGCTACAGCTGCAAACTCTTGACTCTGTGTGGCTCAGCTTGAGGGAACATCTTAAAAAAGTTTGGAAGTCTCCATGTGGTTGCTCTACTTTCAGTACATTCTGCCTGAATGTTTCTTTTTTCCCCTTTCTCTCCCAGGTTGTGACCAGACTTATTCACTTGTTGGGTGAGAAGATTCTTGGCAGTCTGCAGGGAGGTGAGACTGATTCCTGGACTATTCCCATTGGTGCTGGGGCTTCCTTGGAGCCAGACTTGCATCCTTAAATTTGGAAACCGGCAGTGCATACTTGGAAAGGAAATTCATTGCTAAATTTCAGCCTCGAGAGGAGAAGGCTCCAAGGAGAACGTAGAGCCCCTTCCAGGGCCTAAAAGAGCTCCAGGAGAGCTGGAGAGGGACTGGGGACAAGGGATGGAGGGACAGGACACAGGAAATGGCTTTCCTCTGCTAGAGGGCAGGGATATTGGGCAGGAATTGTTCCCTGGCAGGGTGGGCAGGCCCTGGCACAGGGTGCCCAGAGCAGCTGGGGCTGCCCCTGGATCCCTGGCAGTGTCCCAGGCCAGGCTGGACATTGGGGCTGGGAGCAGCCTGGGACAGTGGAAGGTGTCCCTGCCATGGCAGGGATGTGACTGGATAAGCTTTAAGGTCCTTTCCAGCCCAAATCATTGTGGGATTCTGTGGTCTGTTACACCTGTAGGTGCAAGTGGATGGGGATTTTATTATAGCTGTGTACACACGTTAGTTTTGGCAGAGCATGGCTAACTGGGTGTGGGAATGGAATGATTTTGCAATTGAGATACAGAAATGTTGCTGCCAGCATGCAGTGAAATTTCCCTGGAATTTCTTGCAATGTAAAGGGAGCATTGGAAACAGCAGCTGTAATGAGCTGTAATCAGAGCACTGTGCTGAGCAGCAGCAGCAGCACAGACTGATTTAAAGTGCCTGGATTTGCAGTATTTTAATGAATTGTTGGGAGGAAATGGCCTGCCATGGGTTGCTTCTGAAGCTTTGTGTTGTGGCTGCACCAACACAAAGTCTTTTTACTGACTGAAGGGAGTAGGAAGGAGTTCTCCCAATTTCCTTGAGCAGCATTTGAAAGCAAACAGATGCCCCTTAACTACTGAGGGTGTTGTGGGGCTCTTTGATGCTGCAGATTGTTTGGGTTTTGTTTGGTTGGGGGGTTTTAATTACTTCAGTTGCTGGTTTTGCCAGATTCCAAGGAAACTGAAAATGAAGGTCACCTGCTTCGTCTTTCAGAGCAGTCTGGGGAAGGGAATCTGCTCTTTCTGCACCTGCTCAGCTTTCTGGGCACAACCACTTGAGCACAAATGTCTGGTGATAATTGTGGTTAAACTTCTGTGCCTGCTGAAATGCCTCTGTGGCCCAGAGCAGAGCCTGCCCTGCCTGGGAAACAGAAAGTGGGAGAAAAACTAGTGAGAGTAACAGGAGTTCAATCAGAGAATCACCACTGAAGTTCTGAGGAGGGAAGGGCCTGTGGAGATGAAGGGGTTGAGCTGTGATGTGTAACCTGTTTGAACCTACAGATATCATCTTGAAGATCACCAGAAGGAGGGGGAAAACTATTTAATGTTCTGTGCAGAGCTGTTTTAGAAAGATTTGAAATTAATAACTCAATTGCTGAATATATTTCAAAAAAATGTTTCTCTGATATTTCTTTGTGTCCTGCAGTGGTCTGTCACCCTGGCATTGAGCCTTTGAATGGGTTTGTGTAGGGTATATCAAATATTTCCTCATGCCTGTCTCAAGAATTCGTCTTGATGGTACATTTTAGGCCTTTGCTGGGTGAAATGAGATAAGCAGGATGTGAAATCCCAACTTAAATTCAAAATTTTTTTGTGTTCTCGGAGCTGAGTTGACAGGCATTAGCAGCAGAGTGAGATTTTTCTGAGAAGTCTCAGCTAAAGAGAAAAAAGAGTATCAGAACAAGAAGAGTTTGTAGAACATTGACCTTTACCTGCTCTAAGCTTTCTGGGAAGATCTTAATTTTCCTCACATGTATTGCCGAATTCTCTCAAAAGCTGCTTTTCTTCTGCTCTTGATCACCAAGTTATATTACTACAGGTACTTCGCAGCCACTTCAGAGGTTCCATATTTTAATACTCCTGAGCCCATGTCTATAAAGCTCTGCATCTTGCTGAGAAGGGAAAACAGGCAGAGATGCACATTTTCTATAGGAGCTTTGTTGAAAACAGCTATTTCCTTCCTTGCTTAGGAATACCATAAGAAAAGGATTGTTAAGTTTTGGAATATTTTAATACTGACAGCAGATTTGGGGTTTTTTTTAGTTAAGCTAATTCCTCTTGTGGGCTAAATCAGTTCCAAAGTTGTGGTAAAGGGATTTTTAGTGCCTTTTTATCTTTGTCTTCCTGGGTCAGGTAGATCCATGTTTCATTTAACATATTCCTGGCATATTTTTAACTTTGCCTAACTTCAACCCACATATGCTGTACCAGCAACCAAAAATGATGGAAACTGATCTTCATCCTCTTAAAATGAAATATGTGGGAACTCTGCTTTCACATGCTGTGGAGGTTTGTGTTACATTTCTCTGACACTGAGCAGCTCGGTGACACAGTGACACTTTCCCTCCTGCCTGAAGGTGACATTTCGTTTTTTGCAGCCTGGCTGACTGATGGCAGGTGTTTTCTCTGTGGACAGGTCATCCTCTTGGACTGCACAGCTCCAGCAGCAAGTGGGATGCAGGGAATCCTGCCAACAACCTCTCCACGGTGGCGATCATGCCAGTGTCCGAGGAGGTGCCGCTGACAGCCTTCACCCTGGAGCTCAAGCACGCCCTCAGTGCAGTGGGTGAGTGTTCCCATGTTGGCATCACAGCAAACAAACCCTGCCGGTTGTTTTGGAGTGCCATGGCCAGCTCCTGTCACCTGTCAGAAGGGGGTCCATACTGTGTTAGGGGGTAGCAGTACCTGGGGACAGTCACAAGGCAGGGGAGGAGGTTTCAGAGAGAATCCTGTGGCCTTCCAGTGCCTTATAAAAAAGGAGGGGGAGGGAATTTTTATATGGCCAGGTCCCCACAGAGGACAGTGGGGAAAGGTTATAAACTGGGGGCAGGATTAGGTCAGAGATTAGAGAGAAATTCTTGTGAGGGTGGGGAGACCCTGGCACAGCTTGCCCAGAGAAGCTGGGACTATCCCTGGAAGTGTCCAAGGCCAGGTTGGAACAACCTGGAATAGTGGAAGGTGTCAATGGACAAATGATCTTTAAAGTAATTTCCAACCCAAACCATTCTGTGATTCTGCAGCAGTGAGCAGGATCAGCCTTTTTCATGCTGCTTGCTTCTCTATTCCCATCCTTAAGGTGCGTTTAATTATAGTGGGAAACTTTTTTGTCTTAATGACTTGGAAATGCTCATCAACATCTCTGGCCCTTGTCTTGGCTGCCCTCAGCTCCCCATAGTCACTCCAGGAGACACAACCCACACCAGGGCACTGTTCCCATGGCACCTGAGAGTCTGATTCTCTCTCCAGCTCTTGGGTGAGAGTCTTTCAGGCCTCTGCAGCTGAAAAGCTCCATCCAGCAAAGGGTTCCTTAGGCAATTTCTTTGTGTTTTGGTTGTATATGAGTGGTGAACATAAGACTTAGTGGAAGAGGCTCGTGGAGGAGATCCAGATTGGCACTGGAAATCGAAAGTTTAGTCTGAAATCATTGTCCCATTTGTTGCCAGCTTGTTTGTCTGTCTCATGCCCACAAAACCATGTGTTCAGCTCATGGTTGAGTCATTAATTGCTTTATCCACGGGTGAAGTTGCTTGTGCAAGTTCCAGTTCCTCACAAAACCCATCTATTTAAATCAGAATTCATTCTGTGTTCATTAGTGGTGTTTGACATTTCCTGAACATCCTCTTCTCATCCTCAAATGCTGTTACAGATCTCTTAAGTGAATCTCCTGTAGTCCTTTGAGAAATTCTTAGTCTGCTCTCTCATGACTTATTTAAAAGTACAGGTTATGTGATGCTTGGGGTGTAACCTCTTATATTTATCAGTAATTTTCTTTCTGACTTTTGATGTCTGGAGCTGACACTCCTGTTTGTATTAAAGTTCTTCTGTGTGAACAGGCAGAGGAAAAAAGCCAGTAGTGCTTGAGCTCTTTAACCTTCTGAAGTCTGAATTTATGTGCAACTTATGGTGGAGACTAGTGACAGTGAGAACTAATTTGTGGGTGTTTGAAGATTCCTCTTATTTTGGAGATGGCAGAAAAATGTTACATCCATAGTGGAGCTGCATTGCTAATGGGGACTCCTTAGGGATCACTGCCAGCTTGTTTTGATGTGTGACAACACTAAGAGCCTGTAAATAAAACAGAAACTTAAGTAGGTAGATGGACTGTTCAGAATAAAAATACCCATTTGGGCTGAAAGTGCCAAAGGGGGGGTTTGGTGGGGTCACTCGGCCTTTCCTCCCTCACCCTTTTCCCTGTCTTTCCCTGGGCTGCCACCTGTGCAGTGCTTGGCAGCCCGAGATGGCTCCGTACACCCTTGGCACCCGAAGTTGTTGCCAAAAAGGAGCAGACGGCTGCAGTGGGAAGAGGAAAGTGTTGTGTGAAAACACAGGGAGCCATCTGTCCCCAGCACCGCTGGCACAGGAGCTGCGCGGCCTCACCCCGCCCGAGCTCCCTCAGCGCCGCGGAGCTCCCGGGCCCCGCAGAACCCCTACTGGCTGCCTGCTGCTGGAATGCTTTATTTAGCAGAAGCAGCATTTTCTGGTTTCCTCCTTTTTTTTTAAACTTGTAGGTTTTGTATTTTCTCCTCTCCCCTCTGGCTGAGGGTTATTTGGGTGTTCCTGCCCAGTGCCTCGCAAAGTGCTGGGAGCCACGTGTGGGTGCTGCTTTGCTTACAGGGAAGGGGATGGGTTTTAAAACTACTTTTTTTTTTTTTTTTTTTTTTTTTTTTCTTCTGACTTCCTGCAACACAAAACGAACTGAGTAGTGGAGTGAAATTTTGATTTGTTTTTAGGTTGTTTTCCTGTTCACCTGCACATTTGGCATGAGGGGAACAGTTGCCCAGAGCAGCCATGGCTAGCCCTGGAAATGTCCAAGGCCAGGCTGGACAGGGCTTGGAGCAGCCTGGGAGAATGGAAGGTGTCCCTGCCCATGGAATGAGATGAGTTTTAAGGTCCTTTCCAGCCCAAACCACTCCATGATTCCATGTGGAAAGGTTTGCACTGGGGCCTTGCTGAGCAGCTGCTGCCACCTGAGCCCTTCCCTCAGCTGGGCTCATCAGCTCCTGGGGTTTGAGTGTAAACTGGGATCAGACCTGCTCTGGGTTTATGGAAATGAGAGCTGTTAATGTGCTTGAGAAGGCTTAATTGAAATCTTCTCTGAAAGAACTCTTAGTTTGGAAAATTGCTTTGAAGATTTGCTGCTATTCACGGTTTTTTGTGTTTATTTTTTGGGTTTTTTTCCCTTGAACCAACCGTTTTTCTAATTGTAAGTTAAATGGCAGCATCTGATTACAATATTTGACTTAACATTTAATCCATACTTAACATTTGATCCTTATAATTTCATTGCTCTGGGCTTCAAATATGCTCCTGAGCAGCGGAGAGCAGCCTTAATATGTATGGAGAGCAGCTGGTTTTAGCTTTCTTTTGTAATTTAATATATTTATTACAGAAAATTCCTTCCCCTTCCTGTTAATATGAACTTAGCTGGATATTGCTGTGATGCCTTGAATTCCCCTGCTGCAGGTTGGAGATGAGGATAGAAGGAATTAGGAGGATTCAGGCAGGAACACTGAGACCATTGCAGGAATCACCAGGTGCTGCAGCTCTGGGAAGGAGCCTGGCCTCAGGGTGCTGCCTGACCCCAGTCCTGGTGGGAATGCAGGCTGGGTTGTAACACAATATAACATTTAAATGGTGGTTTTCCTTTTCCTGAAATTGGCATGGGAAGGCTGTGGGCAGTGCTTGGAGTTGGAGCTGGTTGCAGGTGGATCTATCCAACAGGATTTTGGGGCTTGCTTTGGTAATTTTTACCTACTTCTGTATTATTCAGGGGATATAAAAGTAAAGACAGATAGAAAATCTCAGTCTGATAGTGAATATTTACTGTCCACAAAAACTGGAAAAGTATTCAGAATCTTCCTTCCTCCAGAAAAAAAAAAATCCACTTTTGCCTGTAATGAGACAGGACTTAATGGTTTAATTGCTTAATTTTTTTTTTATTTTTTTTTTTGGGGGGGTGTGTAATTTAATTTTTTTTCAAATTTTTTTTAATGTTTTGATTTGTAATGGGAACAGCTTTCATCAGGGGTGCATTCTGCATGCAGGGAGCACCAACGTGTGGGACTACCTACAGCTTTCCCCAACCCATTTGTGCTGGTTTCTTTGACATTTGGTGTTTCTGTGATTTATGATAATTCACATATTGTTTCCAGACAGTGAGATTATGTCCCAGTTAAATGCTAAGGGATGTTTGGATCTTCCAATCACAGAATGGTCTGGGTTGGAAGGGACCTTAAAGCTCATCCACTGCCCCCTCTGCCATGGCAGGGACACCTCCCACTGTCCCAGGCTGCTCCCAGCCCCAATGTCCAGCCTGGCCTGGGACACTGCCAGGGATCCAGGGGCAGCCCCAGCTGCTCTGGGCACCCTGTGCCAGGGCATGCCCACCCTGACAGGGAACAATTCCTGCCCAATGTCCCATCCAGCCCTGCCCTCTGGCAGTGGGAAGCCATTCCCTGTGTCCTGGCACTCCAGGCCCTTGGATAGAGTCTGTCTTCATCTTTCCTGTACCTTCAGGCAATGCAAGGCCACAATGAGGTCACCCCAAAGCTTCTTCAGGTGAACAATCCCAGCTGTGCCAGCCTTTCCTCCCAGCAGAGCTGCTCCATCCCTCTGATACCCCTGATCCAGCCTCTGGTTCTCTCCAGCAGCTCCAGCTCCTCCCTATGCTGTGCCTGGGCTGGGGCAGCTCTGCAGGTGGGATCTCACAAGCTGTGTGATGAAAGATTTATTTGGGACCTGGCAGCAGCAGCTGGACCTGGCTTCACCTTGTGACAGAGATAGAATGAAAAAATGCTCTGAGCTCTGTGGGCAGAGCAGAAGGTCCAGCAGAGCACAGTGACCCTGAGACTGCAGCCCTGCTGTTCCCTGGCTGTGCTGCAGGCTCCAGTGTGACAGCCCTTCCTCTGAATCTGGGGCTCTCCAAGGAAGGAGGCTGTGGAATATCCAAGTTCCAGAAAGCAGGAACAGAATTTTCCAGCTCTGAACTGGAGTGCCAGGACAGGGGGCAGGTTTTTCTGCCATGCAGTTCATCATGCTGAGGAATTCTGATCGGTGTTCATGATGTCTGTTTTTATTAATAATTCTTTTCCTCTTAATCCTGGTAGAGCTGAGAGTGTCTTTTGATGAGAAGTTCTTTTGCAATATTCAGATTTTTCAAAAGTATTTGCCTGACTATTTTTTTGTTCCTTTACTGAGACCAGCTGAAAGACACCACATGGCTGTGCAAATTCTGATTCTATGTGGGAGCCCTCTGATCTCATAGAATTTCAAACTGAAGTAGGGAGGGATTCAAATCCAACATATGTGTCTCTCTCATTCCTTTCTGCCCTTTAAATTTTCCTTCTTTTCAGTTCTAAAAATGTATAATGTATTGGAGAGCTCACTGAACAATCTTTGCTAATAATTTATTGGAGTTTTTAATTACAGTTCTGCCTGTCTTTACACAGAGATTAGATTTAAATGTGAAATGGTCACTGTGGTGCCTGAACCCTGGCACAATTTAGTATTTTTTGCTGGGCAAGATCCTCTGACATCCAACTCATTTATCAGTTATATGACTTTGCCACATAATTTTCTAGACTTTTATTAGGCCAAAAGTAAATTTTCTTTTCATAGAGTCCAAGCAAGTAAATTTGCTCTGCTAAAATTATTCCACAGTGCGTTTTGTACTGGCCTTGTCTTTTGATGTTGGTGTCTTTTTCTGGGGTGATGGATTTGAAACCATTAATGAGCCTCAGAAATCACTCTCTGCCCTCTGGGCCGCTCGTTTCTCGAGGCAACTTTTGGACCATGTTTTATTATACTTAGAACTAGGACACCTGTACTCCTGCTCCTGCATATCTCAGGAAATTGTTGTTTTGTGGAAAAAAATGACCGAAGTGAGTATCTTGCTCACTGGCTAGAAAGGGAGATTTTATGGCTCGTGTTTTTTTCCCCTCTCTGGGGCAGGAGGTTGGAAGCTTGGCTGCAGCCCTTCTCTTCAGTGCCCTTGTTTGTTAGCAGAGAAAATGAGCCAAACCTCTGGTCTTCCCAAACCTTCCCTTCCCAAACCTTCCCAAACCTTCCCAAACCTTCCCTTCCCAAACCTTCCCAAACCTTCCTTTCCCTTTTATGGCATTCTTAGTTCTGCACCTAAAAACAGTCTTGAAAAACTATCCTGAAAAACAGCTTCAGATGCTTCATGAGGTTTTTCCAGATCCTTGGGGGTGGGGTGAGGCCACTGCCAGCAGTTCTGTCACCTGAAGCACAGAAAACCTGGGCTTCAGGATCCCTGTGAGCTCCTGGCTGACAGAAAAATCCCCCAGGCCACTGAGAGTCACCACCTCAGGCTGGAGAAATTCAAAAGTTTGAGAAAGCTGTGGACTGCTTTCCAGAGCTCCGGGAATGGCACTCAGTTTTCCTTGCTCTGATACTCCTCCCCAGCAATCTGCTGCTGGCTGCTGTCAGAGACACATGCAGAGCTTGGAGAAATATTTCATGTTACCTCACATCACCTCTCCTGTTCTTCGCTTTGAGCTGTTCTGATCCTACTGACAGAACACTGAGGGGTGCAGGGATGTGTCCCTGATGCCAGCTTCAGCTGGAAGCTGCCCATGAGGCTGATGCCAGGTTTGGAGAGGGAGTGGTTAGAGCTGTGTGACTGTGACAAAGCACTTTAAGGATGCACTGACATATTGGCCTGGTCACTCCTGCCTGCAGGTGTGGCTCTTTGAGGGCTGTGGGTTTGAATCATCACAAAATCATGGAATGGTTTAGGTTGGAAGAGACCTTAAAGCCCATCTCACCCCACTGCCTGCCATGGGCCCACTATCCCAGCTTGCTCTGAGCCCTGTCCAACCTGGCCTTGAACCTCCAGGATGGAAATGATATTTTTTCATTACTTGGTTGCTTGCAGCAGTTTAGTTGAAATAACATTTCTGTTGGTTCTGTTCTCTGAGCTCACATATGTTGGTGTTCTTGGTCGCATTAATGGAGGGGTTTTAATGGCTGATTAATTGGGAGCCTGCTAGAAACTGGGAGTGCAGAGCAGATGGTTGGTATTTCTGAGACAAAACAAGTTGGTTCTGTTGGAAGCATCACGGTGTTCCGTGCCTGGGATGAGGGAAGGTCTGGGAATCTTTGTCCCGTGTCCCTGGCATGTGGAGGGATGGGGTGCTGGGCAGGCTTCTGAGCTGGCACAGCCAGGGTCTGTCTGGGTACCCTTGTTTGTGTCCTGTTCTGTGAGCTGCTGCTTTCCCACATCAGAAATGAGGTCTGGATATGATTTTTAAGTCTCTCCAATGCTCTTCTGGTGCTTGCAGGGCCGGTGTTGTCCACAGTCACGGTACCTGTGGCTGAAGGAGCACAGAGATCCACCCCAGCCCTACAAACTCTGCCTCTCCCCTTGGATGAAAGCTGTTCTGGCTGCAGGTCACTGGCTTTGATGGTGTCCCCTGAATTTAGTGGTGCCCCCCTGGAGCATGGGCCCCAGAGCATCACCAGGGGCTGGGGCTGCTGGATCTCAGTGCCTGGGGTAGGGGGGTAACAGGCAGAGGTACCCATGCTGTTTCCTTGGTGTTGTCCCTCTTACTTGGCATTTTTACTGCATTCCTCAGCTCACTTGGCATTCCAGGGTATTTGTCTTTGCCTACTAAACTTCTAGTACTGCCAGAAAGCTTTGTAAACCACATATCCAGGAATACAATTTTAATCCCCTCATCTTTTCTATTTAACTGAGAACTCTGACACGTTAATGAACACTGATCATTCTGCTGCTGAATGCTTGCAGAATTGCCCTGCTCTTTGTCCCTTGCTGTTCTATGCTGTGCAGTGCCATCAGTATTCCCTCTGGGAGACTTCTCTTTTCCCTTTGTGCCATATCAAGGCTGTACCAGACCAACACTGACACCAGGTGAACAGTGAGTCAGATGAAAGAATCTGCCAGTGTTAAAGATACGGTGATAACTCCCTCCCCCAACACTGGGGCTGTTTCGTGCTGTTGGATGGCTCAAGGAGCAGCAGAGGGAGGAGGGAAGGGAAAGCTAAACCCAGGTCTGTTCTGGGAATGCTGCTCATTCCCTCTACTTGGGATTCATTGCTTTCATAGGAGTCCACTTCCAGAACTTTTATTGGAGGATGGGAAAGTCAAATTCTGTTCTTGAGTCATCCACCTTTCTGTGCATTCACACCAGCTTTATCTTTTAGTCTCTGCTTATGGGATATTTTTGTCCATTTCTGTTTGCTCTTCCTTAATTATGAGTGTAGCAAAGGGCAAGTGTTATTTGGGTATTGGATAGTACAAAATGGAAAATGACACTTGGGAACTTGTTTCAAGTCTAAGAGTAAAGTCAGTTAAAGCAGAGTGAAGCCTTTGCAGCAGGACTTGAGCACGGAGGGGGGAGATGAGTTAGCCAGGAAGATCAGAATGGTCAGTGCCAGATCTGTACCTGTGGGTTTTGCTTTTTGAACACAGGGGTGTGAATTTGTGACCTTCTCCCATGTTGGTTGTTCACAGTTCCTTGATTTTTACCGAACACGTTATAACCTTGCCTTGAGACTCCTCATATATTGAAGTGTCTTGTTACGTAGTACATAAATTTCAGTTCTGTTGTTAATGAAACAATGAGGGATTGCACAATGAAAACACGAATAAAAAGTGACTGCTCTGTCATGTTTTGTAAATGTGAATTTCTCTCTCGGTAAGAGACAGGTAATATTTTCTCTAGGTGTGTAGTTACTCCCTTTAGTTTTTTTTTCTTTGCATTTTTGTTAATTTAGCTGCAGTCACTCTGCAACCTTCACCACATATGGCACAAATTGCTGCTGTGATAGAATTGCTAATAAGAAAATTAAACTAAAGTGCCTGCAAGAAGCTTGATGTGCACCAAAATTCATCTCAGATCTAAGGTTTTTACCAGATGTGTCTGTGTCTGTAGTGGAGTCTGACTGTGCCCAACAGATCTGGGAATGTTTTTGGGGTTCCTGTTGGCATGTTGAATAAGGAGTAGTAGTGCTGCAGAGAGCTTGAGGATTCACCTGGGGAGTTGGCTCAATGCAGGATGCACAAGGTCTCTAATTTGGAAGGTCAGGGGAACAGATTTTTTCTTTGAAAACAGGATCCTGGCCTTCCTGTGGCTGTGAAGATCTGTGATATTTTGAATGCTGAGTTGGTGAAAATGCAGCTGTAATGAGAGATGTCACCAGAGCCAGGCTGGATGGGGCTTGGAGCAGCCTGGTCCTGTGGAAGATGTCCCTGCCTATGGAATGGGATGAGCTTTTAGGTCCCTTCCAACTCAAACCATTCCTTAGGTCTGTGATCCTATGTATCCCATTGAGGAGTGGGATAACAGATCTTGCAGGTTGTGACTAATGCATTAACAGAGCTCTGGGAATAGGGAGAATTGGAAGATGTATTCCTAGAAAAGTGTGAAAATTTTTGTGAAGACACTGTGCCAGCTCTGATCAATTCACTGATCCATCACTACCTTCAAAGCAAATTAGTGGAATTGAAATCTTGGAATCATAGAATGGTTTGGGTTGGAAGGAACCTTAAAATCCACCCCATTCCACCCCTTGCCATGAGCAGGGACACCTCCCACTGTCCCAGGCTGCTCCCAGCCCCAATGTCCAGCCTGGTTTTGGACACTTCCAGGGATACAGGGGCAGTCACAGCTTCTCTGGGCAGTTTTCTCCAGGAGCTCAAATTTAGGTGTTTACAGGTGAAATTCCTTGCTCCCCCAGGTCCTGCCCTTCTGCTTACCAGTGACAACATCAAACAGCGCCTGGGCTCTGCTGCTCTCGACAGGTACTTGCCCTCATCACTGCTCAGGAAAATGCACACACACACTGGGATATTCTTACAAGTACACAGAGTTTGGGAACAGTATCCTGTCTTCTAGCATACGCTGGGTCTTCTGCTCCAGGTGTTGGAGACAGTAATGTTTCAAGAGTATTTTAGTGCAGGTGTGGGTGGGTTTTTTCCACAATTGCTCTTTTGCTTGTGAAATTGGAAGCTGAATTGCTCTGAGTGTGCTCATGCCTAGGGATGCTGTGGAAGCATTACTGAAGTGAGGTGTCATTGTATCCTCCTGTCTTGGTACTTGTCTAATGGTATAAATCCTGGAGAAACAGAGCCAGCAGGAGCTTGGAGCTGGGAGCAGATCCTGGCTGAGCAGGAAATGCTTCTCTCTCTCTGTGTAAGATTCCCCTCTCTTCTCTTGGGAGCTGTGGTATAAAACCAGTTGGATTCTGTGTTTTCCTTGTCTGTCCCCAGCATCCACGAGTACAGACTGACTAGCTGGCTGGGCCAGCAGGAGGACATCCACAGGATTGTGCTGTACCAGGCTGACAGCACCCTGACCCCCTGGACCCAGCGCTGCATCCGCCAGGCTGACTGCATCCTCATTGTGGGGCTGGGAGACCAGGAGCCCACTGTGGGAGAGGTGTGGGAGCTGCTTCTTCCCCTCTTGGCAAAGGGAACAGCCCAGGTCAAAGCAGGTTGCTTCACACTCACGTATTTTCCTGGGATTAACACCCAGTGTGGCATGAATAATGAAATATTCCTGAGAAATGCCTGTTCGGAATAGCAAAAGAATTGCATGAGAATCCTCTGAAATGGCAAGTTTTATGTAGGAGTACTTCCAGCAGAGTCCTTTTCCTCTAAAGAGTCATTTTGGCCAATGGTAAATCAAAAATTGCTTTGAAGCTTTGTGTTTCTGCCCAGAGTTTCTTTGGGTCTCCACACAGAGGGAGAAATTCTTTTCTGCGTGGATGAAATTCATGGTGTGTGCTTAGAAAAAAGTAGATCTAAATTGCAGTGCATGAATTATTTATTATATTTTATTACAGATCTTAAGCTATAATTTTTTTCCCCCTTACTATCTATTTTTATGCTTTTATATTTTATTACCGAAGTCCTCTGACCAGAGAAAAAAATTTTCAAGAAATTTTAAAAAGGGATCATAGGTGGGTTTTTTTAGGAAAGTGAAGTGCTGAGTCTGACCTGCAAAGAGCCTGGGCTGGTCCCACATGCAGCTTTTGTGTGTGTCGTGTTGCGTGGGCTCTTCCTGCATGGATGTGGGAGGCAGGAAGCACAGGCAGAACAAGCTGCCAGCAGTTGCCTAAAACAACAACAACAACAAAAAATCAAAATCAGAAATGCAAGGAGGAAAAAAGAAGTGGACTGATGGAAATGGAAAGAAGAAAACACTGAATATTTGTGGGCTTGAGTTTAACTTGGGCAGCATTTCACGTTGAAGGAGCAGTGCCTGCCTGTGCCGTGCTTTTAATGGCCTCATTTAAGTAAAAAATATTCAGGTTTAAATCCTTGGCTGATTTTAGGCTTCTGTGTGCTGTGTCAGTCCAGAGTTAAGAGTGTTTTTGTCTAAATAAATCATGTTTGGGGGTTGTGACTGTGCAGAGTTGGATTCAGGTGGGAATAGGGGTGTGGGGTGTGTGTGGATGTATTTCACCCCGAGACTGGAGCAACCAGGACTTACTGCCCTTTCCTTGGGTGTCCGTAACTGCTGTAGCTGGAGAGGATGCTGGAGAACACTGCAGTGAGAGCCCAGAAGCAGCTGGTCCTGCTCCACAAGGAGGATGGGCCCCTCCCTTCCCGCACTGTGGAGTGGCTGAACATGCGGAGCTGGTGTTCTGCTCACCTCCACATCCACTGTCCACGCAGAGTCTTCTCCAAAAGAAGTCTGCCCAAGCTGGTAAGAGATTCCTGGTTTGGTGGCTGGTCCCTTGCTGTCCCTCACTTGATCTGTAATCTGTGTATCAAAGGGGATCTGGGATAATGATAGTGCACTTACACACACAGTGTTCTCTTTAAATTTGTTTGGCCTCAATTGGATTTAGGGAACGGGATGAGGGGGACAGGTTTTCTTTATGAGTGCAGACTTGGCTTTTTGCTATCCTGAAAGAGTAATCACTGTCTCAGAGTCCCAATGAAAGCTATGTACAGGCCATAGAGTCCTTTTTGTTGGGAGCATCCCTGTGCTTCCCAAAGCCGTGCTAAACGTGAGGCAGAGGCAGCCTGATACGCTTCCTAAGATCTTCAGATCCTTTTCAAGGAAGAGAAAGAGCTCTAAAGGAAATTCTCTACAACCCCAGCAGCTAAAAACACTCAGAGAGGCTACTGGCTGCTGGAACTGTTTGGTTGGTTCACAACTCTCTGTTCCTTTGAAGAAGAGCTGTAACAGAATCACTGACAGGTTCAGGCTGGAAGGGACTGCTGGAGCTCCTCCAGTCCAACTTCCCTACTCAGCAGGGTCCCCTGGAACAGTCACTAGGATTGTGTCCAGACAGGCTTGGAGTGTCTCTAGTGAGGGAGATTTCAGACCCTCTCTAGTCTCTGTCCCATGCTTGGTCACTGCACAGGAGAGAAGTTCTGCCTCCTGTCCAGGTGGAACTCCTGGGCATCAATTCCTGCCCATTCCTCTTGTGCCATTCCTGGTCCCTGCCCTGAGCCCTCCCTGCAGACAGGGACAGACAGGTGAGGACCCCTCTCAGTCTTGTCTTCTGCAGGCAGAGCAGCCCCCGCTCCCCCAGCATTCCCTTACAAGAGAGAAGCTCCAGTCCCCTCATCTTTGCAGCATCTTTTAGCAGGCTGCTGTTGGCTGCCTCTGCCCTGCCTGTGCAGTGACCGTGCCTGGCTCTCCTCTGCAGGTGGAGATGTATGAACGTGTGTTCCAGAAGACCCCAGACCGTCACTCCGACTTCTCACGCCTGGCCCGGGTCCTGACGGGCAACGCCATCGCGCTGGTGCTGGGCGGCGGAGGGGCCAGGTAGGAAGGACATTGTCCTGGATATCCTGGCCAGGCTGCACGGAGCTCTGAGCAGCCTGGCCTGTGCAAGGAGACCCTGCCCATGGCAGCTGGACGGGCTCTAAGTTCACTCCCAACCCAAACCACTCAAAGATCCTGTGCTGGTGCATCCACCAGATCTGAGAGCAGTCCCTGGGCTGGGACAGATCCCTCAGGATAACAGATCCTGGGACACCAGCACTGTTCTGCAGGCAGCATTTGGGGGAGGAGACACTGAGGAATTGCACAAACTTAGCCTGCAGTGGGGATCTGTGCAGAATTTCTGCAGAAGCAGCATGAGTGTTTGTGACCTCTTGAGGCCTCTCATAATGGTTTAATACCATTGGAGGTGACCAAGGCACAAAAGATGACGTTTCTTTCTGTTGGCCTACACTATGGATTTTTTTTCCCTTATGGATTCTTATATTAGAAAATGGCTCACAGTATTTCAAAGCTCTTCAAAGTTTGAGGAATTATGTCCTCTAATGGAGAATGTTCTCATCTTTATAATCCTCCAAACCCCCTGGTACCCATACATTTTGACAGCTTTACCTTAAAGAAAGAGTGTGTTTTTGCAGACACAAGGACAAGGTGTGTGCTGAGCACTCTGTTAGAATTCCATCTGAAACCCCAGTGAGCTTTAGCAATAAATTATTGCTGGCATTTTTCTTTGGAATCCCTCTTTACTTGGAGAGGTTTCTGTTGAGACAGAATTGAGTCGTCCTTTGTCTCAAGCGAGCGCTGCCTTCATTGTCTCCCATCAATGTGTTCTTGAAGCCCTGCTTTAAAAGAGTGCTTGAAATACAGCTCTCAAAAAAATAAAATCCCTAATTTGCACACAGTCTGTCTATCTAAGTGCACAGAAATATCACATTTTTGTTGTTGGGCCAGCGTGTGCTTCAGGGAGCCTTCACTGCAGGAAAGGCTGGAGCTCCTTTGTGCCAGCTCCTCCTGAGCAGTCACTGGTGCTGAGACAGCCAGAGCTGGTTCCTCGAGTGTCTCACAGGTGCCTTGATCCTGCTCCCTTTCACAGCCCCTCACCTGAGCTGGCTTCAGGATTTAATTTCTGAACCAAGCTTTGTCCTGTGGAGACACAAAGCAGAACAGCAGAAGGGAGCTTCTGTTTTATCTGAGTATCTCAGGAGGCTTCTCATCTACTGATACAGAGCATTTGTGGTTTGTTCTTTGTTCCCAGCTGATATCTCTGCCTCTACCAGAGCCTGTGTCATGCTAAATATGTGCACTCTTGTACTGCTGACAGCACATTTTGCTCATTCCCTTCCTTCCTTCTGTAACACTGCTGTAATTTTTGCCAAACTATTTTTTTTTTTGTTTTGTTTTGTTTTCTTTTGGTTTTTTTTTAATTTTACTACTTAATTTGCAAGCTCCGACCTGCAGGTGTGCAGGATCCCAGGTAAGGAGGAGCAGGGTCACTGTGTTGGTCCTGTCTTGTCCCTCTCTGCAAAGCTGCTCTGCTGCTGTGTTGGCTTAGGGGTCTCTGGATGCTCATCACCCATTCAGCAGCGAGCCATGGGCCATTAGTCATCACTCTGCTCATTTCTGCATCCCTGAATGGGGAGGACTTGAAGTGGATTAAGGGCAGAATGGATAAATGGGATATTTTTTTTTTCTCTGAAACACTTTCTATGCCATGGACTGGAATGTTTGTTCAGGGGTTCCAGGCTGGCAGAGGGATGGTGTGAGCACAGTTTTCCCTGGAAAGATACAGAATGCTGTTCTAGTCATTAAATAATTACCTATGTTGTGGTTAGATAAAGATTTTTTGAAGTGAGAATATAGTTAAGACTGTGAAAAAGACAAAGTTACTCTGAACCATGTAAAGGTTCAGAATTACTCTGAGCCTCTGCTTCTGGACGGGCAAAATAAATTCTTAAGATTGCCCATTTCTACTAACAAGGGGATTTCAAGAAATTAGATTTGGGACTTAAAATCATCCTGTGGTTAAAGTACAGTCAGACTAAGAATGTCTTTGTGGGTCTCTACACAGACTGTTGATGGCCTTTGGATAATAATTACATGAGTAACCTCCCACCTTGCTCTCAGAGCAGGAATCATGCAGGTCACACAGCCAGGGAGAGTTGACAGTGACAGGGGCTGGCTGCTGGGTATTTGTTCAAGGTATTGTGTTCTGTGACTCCAGTAATATCAATTATTTAGTTGTTATTTTGGGAATGTTTGTCTGGCTTCCCAGTGACAGCCGGATTGGGAGGTTTTACCAAGAGCAGCTTCCTAGTAATTATCGTTGTGGTTTGTCATGACAAAAGGCTCATAGGAACTAAAGGTTTTCTTTCTCCTGTGAGCATAAAAATAAAACAACTTGAAGTGATACGGTTCTAAAATTACAGTGCTTTGCTTTTGTTAAATGCTAACTTAATTTTAGTTAGAAACGTTGTAGAATGTGAGGGAAGGAAAGGGGATTTGTGTTTAGGAAAATAGTATCTTTGAGGTGTAGTTGCAAGAATAATGACACATCAAGCCCTGTAACAAAGGCATAAACCTTCCATAAATAATTGTCCCAACCTTTAGCCCTCCCACGTATAGCCCACCCCTTCTTTAGTTTGCTATGTTTGTCTTAGCAAAGCTGTTTGAAAATCAAACTTTCTAGGGAGTAAATAATTATTACAGAACTATCTGGGAATCCCTAAGGCTTTGGGAAAAAAATGGGTTGAGCTGTTCCAGAATCATGGAGTGTCCTGAGCTGTAAGGGACCCACAAGGATGTTCACTCCTGTCCCTGCACAGGCACCCCAGCAATTGCACCCTGAGCATTTCAGCCTCTTCTGAGGAGCTGCTGTCAAAGGATATTTATAGATGTTCCACCAGGGTGTCTTTTCATTTCTCCTTTTTCTGTTTAGCTTTCTCCTCAAACTTATTATCTCACCTCAGCACTTGATGTGTCAAGTAGCTGGGTTTTTTTGCACACAGTTTTCTTGCTGACTCTACGTGGCTCAGACCTTTTCATTTTGGGCAGCTGCCTTGTTTCAGCAACTTGTCCTTTCTGCCTTTTCTTTGTCTCCAGCTCTGGCCCTCGGGAAAGGGAGGGTAAAAGCAGCAGTGTAGGAGAAGCAAATCCTGTGCTTTTTGTTACGGCATCTCTGTGTGATGAACACTCCTGTTGTCTGCTCTGTCTGTGCTGCTGCAGCCTGTGCCACGTGCAGGGTGCTCACACTCCGAGCTCTTAGAGGACAAACAGTCAGGTCCGTCTTCTGCTGGTCACTCGTGTGCTGCTGCTGAGCTCCTTGTAACCTGGCTTTATCTTCCTATTCAATGGCTTTACCCAGGGATGAAGAGGCTGGAAGAGTCCCTGAGAGACAGATCTCAGTTGGTCTGTGCTCAGGAGATCACATTTGCTCTCTGCACTCTGTCTCTGGGATTGCAGGGAGAATGAACCATGGAGGGTTTGCTGTGGCTGTGATGTTTGGCTGCAGGTCCAGCTCAGTCAGGCAACTTTGAGTAAACACCTGCTTGTCAATGCTGCTTCCTGTCTCTGCCACCAGACGCTGACCTGTTCTTCAAAAAGCCATAAGGAATTTGTTTGTCTTGTGTTTGCACTGGGACAAAGCCCTGGCAGAGGTAGGATGGGCAGAGCTGCATTCAGTGCCTGGAAGGGATGCACAGTCACACTGTTCTGTACAGTGGGTCAGGCAAGGAGCAGGTGGGATACCTGGGGATGTGGTGGAGGCACATGTGCATCTCCATGAACTTTTGTTTGGAGGCTGAGCACAGTGTGGCAGCATACTTGGGAAGGTTTTGCCCCTTTGTGTTCCTGAGCAATGATGCAAAGCTCCCAACACACCATAAGGAGAAACTTGAAACAGATTCTGAGAACTTGAGAACTTCAGAAGATCATGTTCCTTTTCTGGCTGTTGGTGCTTTTAGCCTGCAAGTGTGGCTGGGAGGTGAGGAGCTCTTGCCTAGGAACAAACCCTCTGGTACTTCCCCCGCTCCATCCTGCTAAAAAAGGAATCGAGTTTGGGGCTTGATGACCTGATCTACCCATGTAAAACACTTTAAGGCAAGTGCTGTGAGATCTGATATTCCCCCTCAGGTTGTCTGGGGAGCTCCTGCCTGCCTTCAGCAAGCACAGGGACGTGGTGCTGCTGCTCCATGGCTGGTGACACAGCATTTTAATTACACACCCAGCAATTAAGTGCTGGCTGAGCTGGCAGGATACAGAATCTGAATCTGCAGTATGCTCATGTGCGGAGTCAGAAATGATTAATAAGGACATTAGTAAGTTTTGGGGGTTGATTTATTTTCTGGTTTCATTTGTTACTCTAACATGGAGAGGAGCCTTAAAACAAAACCCTTGTGGTCCCATCCTGGCTGAGGGTAGCTGCTGCTTAGTTCTATCCTTGTTTCATAATACTTGGTAACAGAAAGAGTTTGGTGCTTAGCCTGTTACTTAGATGCTCAGTGCCTCCTCCTGAATTGGATTTTGCCACCTCAGCTCTGAGAAACTTTTAGTTCTGCACTGCATGGTGCAGGTCTGGTGTTTGGCAAGAGGGTCACTGCAAGCAAAAGAAGTTTCTTTGTTGTCTCCTGTGAAATTCTCATCAGTTTTTTTTTTCCTGAGAGGAATCATGAAGCTCCTGTTCTTTCCCTTGCTTGAATTCTTTAAGGAAAATTGACAAGCTGCCAGAATTAATGAACGTTTCAATTCTCATCAGTGTAACGTGGTAATGCAACAGTGGGAATGATTGAGGAATGTGCTGCAAGGAAAGACGGGTGGAAATAGCACCTCTGCTTTTGGGGGCTGTGTTTAGTTCTCCCAAGGTCAAATGGCAACATGGGAAAGTCTGTTTTCCAACACTGCTGCTGTGGAGAAGAGCTGAGATCCCTTGTGCAATATCATCTTTTGCTCCATGGTCCACAAAAGCAGAGAGAATCACAGGGAGAGAAAACAGGGAACTCTGCACAGAAAATACTTAAGCTTAAGTGAGGATTTTAGGGTCTAATAAAGGTGGGTCAGGACCAAGGTTTGGCTCCAAGGGGTGGAGGGGGCTGGCTGGTGGTGCAGTGATAGAATTGACACCTTATAGCCCAACTTCCAGCGTGTGATGTAACATCTGAGGAATAAAAAGCTGAAATTTGAGGTGGAAATGCTGCTCCAATGACAAAGTGCTGTCCTTGGCATGGACAATTTGCTCCCATGGTGCTGGCAGCTCCCTTCCCAGGCTGCAGCTCCTTATCCTGCATTGTAGTTATGAAACCCTGGGGTCCAGTCTTGGGCAATAACAGAACCTCCTGGGGAGACTCTGAGGTTTGATGGTGCAGGTGCTTCAGATTCAGTTCCAACGTTCAAGGAAGATTAATTCTTACTCCTCAGCTAAGACAGGTAACTAATGATAGGAGGCTTTTTACCCCTATCAGGAGAAGTGTGTGCGTGGATGTTGTCTAAAACTGCCACTGCAGAGCTGCAGAACTTGAGATGGAGCTGGCGAGCTCCTAAGATCAATTACTGAACCTCAAATACAGGGAGGGAACTGGGAATATGGGGGAAGTTCCTTTCTTAAACTGTTAAACCTGACCACAGGCACCCAGACAATGTGCTCTTAGGATGTGTGGGAGGAGAGGGGAGGAATTTGCTACCTGAAGGAGGCAGCTCCAGAGGAAAAATGCTTGGAAAACACTACCACAAAGAACAGAGCAGTGTTTTCCTCTATGGGATCCTAAAGACCCTCAATATATAGATTAGAGAAGGGGTGAAAGAAAATGTGAATTTCCTGTGCTCTTGATGTTCCTCACATAATTTAGAACACAGTTAATGTTTTTCAGCTCCTTTACTGGGTTCAAGACTTAACGTGGACTGAGTCTGGTGACAGGCACCCCAGGGCAGGAGGGATAAGGGGTTTCTGGAGCCCAAGTGCTGTCGTGACCAGTTCCTGTTGTGACCAGTATCCTTTCCAGATAAAAGTAATATCTTGAGAACATGCTTAACCATGTTTCTCCACACTTCCATTTCTATCTTGATCACACACAACCTGTTTTCCCTTTTTCTTTTCCCACCTGGCTGTGTCTGCCTGTCTGTAGGTCTCTTTTCCCTTTCTAACACATCCAATCCTTAAAATTTCCCAGTTTCTTTGCACTGTTTTTGCTCCACTCTCATTCCTTCTTGTCTTCTTTACATCTGCCCTTTAGTTCCTTTCTCAGTCTTTGCTTTCAAGTCCTCTCACAAATTGTGAGATTTTCACCTATTGTGAAAAAACGCAGTTTGCCGACTTTTTTTTTTGCCACCCTGGTGTGTCCCTATGTGCCAACAGAAATGCACTTGGCTTTGAAATGTCTCCAGATCATGCAGTGAGCTTCTGGACTTTACCAAGTTTGCAAGTAGGTTATTAATTGCAAATGTTTAATGTTGTTTTCAGTGGTTTATAATGGGGCACAGGTATCCTCTTCATTTGGTGTCTCTGCTTCACAGTGCTTAAAATTCACAAGGCACAGAGCTGACAGCTTGAAATGTATACAAATTGTGGGTTGTGTTTTTTCCTGAAGTGCTCAGAAAACATAGCCTGAGAAAATGCTTGTTCTGAAGTAAAAATTATGGAGCAAAACTGTTGCTAGAACCATTATTCTTCATTGTGACCTTAGCTAGGAGGGGTTTGGAAGGGCAGCACCAGCTTCTCCAAGGTGCTCTTGGTGCCATGAGCCATTGGCAACTCTGAAGGCTTCAGTCACTGGGGAGGGAGGAAGGGATAGGCAGGATTTCATGGGCTCGGGGTTCAGCTGCTGATGAGATTGAAAAAAATAGGTTAAACCCTCAGAGCTGTGCTCTCCTTTGGTGAAACAGTGTGGGCTGCTGGGCAGGTCACCCTCTGGAGCTTTGAAATGACTCTGGAGCACTTAGAGGGAAGAGAAATCCAAACCATTACTGGGAGGAGTTGTTTGGGGTTTCAGGAGGATGTTATCTCCAATTGTAAATGGATTTATGCTGCTGCCTTGTGGGTTAGATGTGTCTGGGGAATTTGCTTGAAACCTGCAATCCAATTACTCTGATGGAGTTGACTCTTCAGTCCAGCAGCCTGAGGGGTGACACCAGGTGACACCTTGTGCTGTCTGGGCGCAGTGCCAGGACATGATCAGTGTTTATGCAGGGGCTGCTGAGGTTTTGGGTATCTTTGCCTCCTCTGACAGGAGGGATCTGGGTGCTGGGCTCTGCTGGGGGCTGGCCAAGATCCCTGTCTCCAACCTGATGTCTGGCAGCCCTGGATGGAACCTGTCTGGCACAGACTGGGGCCTTCTGCACTGGGTTCACACCATTTCCTGATTTCCACTTACATGAGACAAGAGCAAGGATTTTTTTTTGCAATTCCTGTCTTTTCTTTTCTCTCCCCTGATGCAGTCAGGCAGCATCCCTGAAATTCCTGTTCCATTTCCAAGTGGGCTGTGCTTTCTTCTCCCCTAGCAAGACAGGTCTTCAAATCTTGAAGAATATGTGCTGCTAAAAGGATCCCATTCCTCATCCTGATAGTGCTCTGAAGTTCCAGCAAATTAAGCTGAGATATGAAAGGAACTTGAAAAATGCTTCTTCCCTGGGTTTAAATGGAAGAATCAGGCTTGCTGTGCAGCATCTGCAGTCTGTCAGTGCCCAGTAACAGCTGAGGAAGCAGGATTTCTGCAGCAGGGAAGTACCAAAATGATACAAAAGGGGCTCAATCTGCTTTGTGTCATGGAAAAAACCCCCACTCCAACCTCTGAATACTTGAAATAGCTTTCCTCCAGTTCCTGTTCTTCAAAGTAATCCCTTTGTGCACCAGGCCAGTCTGTCTTTTGACTTTGGAAAGGCAGAAAAATGGCAGCTCTGAGGTTAATCCTTGTGGCCTTTGCAGTCTTCCCCCATCAAGGCCAGCCTGAACTGGCTGGGAGCATTTTGGAGGAGGGGAAGCTGTTTGGTGACCTGTGTTCTGGCTTTTGTGTGTGTAGATAAACGTCTGTACTTCAGTGCACAGTGAAGTGGGATTTTTTCTGTGTGATACCCTTTTTGAAGCTCAGACTAATGCATGGGGTGGCTTTAGAGCTTGTAATTGCTGCTGTAGGTGCTCAGAGAAGTGTCCTACACTGGGTGTCTGTGCTCTTGTCACAAGTGGAGCATCCATTGCTACGTGCAGATAAACCACAGCAATATTCAAGATTTTGTTCCAGGGCAATATTCAGGAGGTAAAATAACAGAAAACCTCAAAACTCTTTAGCCTTAAAGATAAAACTGTACCTTTGACTTCGTGTTTTACTTGTGCTGCTCTTTTGGAGAGGCCAGAGGAGTAAGGTAAGAAAGGTGGGCTCCTCCTTGGAAAAGATGATGATAATGTAAGTTTGGATATCTGATTTGAGTCTTATCTAGGTCAGTCTAGAGTTAGGTTATTTGAACAAACAGCACTCAATCCCTAAAAATAAATCAGTGAGTTGTATTTGCTGTTGTTGAGAACAGCTCCTGAGACAGGGCTGGGAGCTCCTCTGGGGGCCTGGGGCTCTGTGTTTGCAGATGGTTGGGAAGAGGCTGCAGCCTAATTGCACCTGAGAGGCTCTGCTTGCATTTCTGCAGGGAGGACCCATCCCAAGCAATGCCCAGCTCCTTTATCCTGGGTTTAATTGTGTTTGTGCAGCTCAGAACTCTGCCTCCAGTGAGCTGGGGGAAAGGCAGAGCCTGTGGCTGCTCCCAGATTCCCAGACCTGAATGCCAGTTGCTCAGACAGTTGTGTAACAGTTGGGTCATCACTTGCCCACAAAAGCTGTGTTCACATGGATTGGCACCCACGCATGCTTAATGATCTGATTTCTCCTTTTCCCATCTGCAGCACCTCTGTAATATTTGCTCCCATCTGCCACGGAGGTTGAAGGTTATAACAGTTTCTGTTAAACCCTCCAAGCAGCAGGAGCTTGGGAGTCATCGACTTCAAAGTTATTGCTTAAAAAAACCCCTAAAATTAATTGCAGGTGGTTTAGTTGTACTCTCCTGTCCTGATCTCCAGTCTTTCCCACCAAACTAATTTATTCATTGCAGTGCCTTGATAAACAGGTGAAATTAAACAAGGAGGTGGTGGAGTTGTGGGTCAGCACTTGTTGCTGGTTTTGCACCTTTTTTATCAGATGTAAAAGCATGTGCTGTGTTCACTTTCCATGGAGCAGCTGTAAAGTTCTCTTGGCAAGTCCCTGTGCTTTCAAGAGTATGGCTCTTGCATTGCTGTGATTTTGAGGAATCTTTGTCCAGCCCCACCTGGACAGTGAGCTTTCCTGTTAAGAAATAGTAAATTCTCAGTTCTATTCTCTAAAGTGCTTTGGTCTTATTTCTGCAGATTCCAGATTGTGTACTCAAAATGGGCTCTTCCAAGGCTTTAATAAACAAGTCTCAGAGGGGTGGGGAAGGAGGATATATTTGTTTTCCAAAGAAATTATCTTCCTTTGCAGATGATAATTGAATTGTTCCTTGGCTCAGAGTAAGAGACAGGATTTTGTGACATCCCCAGGTGGGTGCAGTTTGTCATTCAGCTGCTTCCCTGCCCCTGTACCCCTCTCCGAGTGTGCTGCTGCCAGCTGGGATCAGAAAACAAAAACCCTGGTGCATTTGATAATTTACTTCGACTATTTTGTACTTTTTCTCCCCTCCAAAGCTTTCCTCCTGTATCCCTTCACATCCCAGGGCTGGGTAGCCCTGACAGCTCTCCTGGAAGAGCTGAACACGTTTTGCTCATTTATTTCTGTGTCAGGCACAAATCTCTTTGTTTAAAGCTTGTTCTAAAGTTAGTGTATAAAGCAGAAACAAGATCAGGGCTATAAAAGGACATTGTATTTGGATTTTCTTGTAGGAAAGGGATTTCACTGGACTTGTGATAAATAGGAGATGCTTTTTTCTGCGAGATGTGCCTGCCTGGCACAGGGTGTGATCTCTACAGCATGGCAAGGCCGAAGGGAAATGGGCTCCTGAGCTCTGGCTTAAGGAGTTGGTGGGAAACTGAGGGCAAAGTTAAGTGGGAGGATGGAATGAGATTGTTGGTAATGGAGGGGAAGAGAAGAAAAATTCAGGACTCTGGATCAATATGTGTGGGCTGTGGAGGGAAAAAGCTTTCTTCAGGGCAGCTGCTGGGAGAGATCCCGCTGATTGTTGGATGTTGGGATGAGAACCCAATAATGCAGGGTAATTCCCTCTATTTAGCTTAGAAACGGTGTTTAGTTGATTAATCAATTAATTAATTAATCTGGTTAAGATTGGAACGTTCTTTATAAGTACTCACGTAGAACCATGGCTGCAGAAATGCAGGGGTCTGGTCTCTGTGCTCCTTTGGAGCTGGCAGAAAATCACTGCAATAATTCTGGCTGATTTATGATGCTGGGAAGTTTTATGGTCAGGAAATCTGGGAAATAATGTTATTGGAAAGATATGACTAGGATTAGATTTGAAAGCAATGTTTGGGTGTATTGCTGCTACTGCAAAAGCTCGAAGGTGCCAATTGGAGATAGTCCAGTTGCAACTTGTAGCAGACTTGCTCCATTTCTTAGCCAGTGACTGAACCACTCAATGCCAGGACCAGCCACAGAACAGGCCAAAAAATGCTACTGTTTATGTAAAGAAGAGGCTTTTCCTTATGTTACCTTTCCTGATGCTACTGATGTAGCTCTTCACATAAACAACATTCAATTTCCACTCACCCCAATACAAAAAACACCTCCACAAAGACTCCAAGAATAATCTAGAACCACCACCACCCCTCAGTTAATGGTTCTGTAGTGTTTGTAGCTGCATCTGTTACTCCTAGAGCTGCAGGCTCAGTCACCAGCCCCTGTTTTGGGATTGTGGTCCCTGAAGTGCTGGGGGTTCCCTGTGTGTTGGACATGTGGATTTCAGGATGTGCTGTCCCATCCTATGGGTTTGGAAGCTCAGGCACCTTCAGTTCATTTCTGTTGTGCTCAGAGCAGGGTTGGGGGAGTGGTTGCCCAAGGCACTGCTTCTTACACATCTCCCAAATGGACATGGTAAACACAAATTCATAGAATTGCAGAATTATTAAGGTTGGAAAAGATATTTAAGATCATCAAGTCCAACCATTCCCCCAGCACTGCTCAGGCCAGCACTGACCCTTGTCCCCAAGTGCCACATCCCTAGCCCTGGAGGGGTTTAAAACCACATGGAACTCCACCACTGCCCTGAGCAGCCTGTGAAGTGCTGGACAACCCTTCCAGGGAAAAGCTGGTTTTTACAGCTTTGCTGCTTTAGTAGTTTTAAGGTTCTGAGGGTGTCTTAATTCAGGTTTGTTGGGCTCTAATGGAGTTTAATAAAGTCCCCTTGACAATTTCTCTATTTTTCTGCCTCCTTTGCCAGGTAACTCCATCAGGAAGGAGGGGCAGGAAGCTGTGTCCCACTCTGGGAAGGCTTTGGTGGGAGACAAAGCAGAGCTCTGCAGCAGCCATGGCCTTAATCCTTCTTTAGCCAAAGGAAACAGCATCTCTTCAGAGCATTCAGGGAGATCTCCTTCATGCTGCTGAGTCAGTTAGGAGGAGAGATGGGGCTGGCGAGGCTGAATGATTGGGCTGGATTCCTCTTTGAATCCAGCTTCCTTTATGAAGCTGACATGGATTTTGGAGGTGGTTGAGTGCAGCCTTGCCTGGCTGCCCCCTTAGCCATGGTCTGAAAACCAAGTGTCCCCTCTGGCTGCTACCAGGCTTGGAGTTCTTTGTGTTCTTTCAGACACAGGCAGCACCCTGCTGGTGTTTTAAACATGGCTCGTGGGGAAGATATTGGTGCACAAAATACTGGTTTTGTATTGATTGTGTTTCCTTCAGCCCCTGAGCAGGGAGGAGAGCCTGAATGCTGGTACTTTGATCTGGGATGTCCTGCTGCATTTGCTGCCTTCTGAGCCAGATTAATCCCAGCTCTGGCAGCACGTGCAGAGCTGGCACATGCACGGCTCGCAAGGGAATTTTCCTTTTATCAGTTCTGCTCTGGCCTTCGTGCATTACAGTCACATGCCAGCAGCATTTCCCCAGGGGATGAAAGCAAGGCTCATTTCAGCAGCAGGAATTTTCCTGCAAGACCTTCTGGCAGAAAGGCTGAGCTCTCTGTGTGTGCTGGGCTGAGATATTTAGGGAAACAGGTCTCCAACCCTATAACTCCTCTCCCTGCTTTGTTGTCATTTCTTTCCCAGAATCACAGGATATCCTGAGCTGGAAGGGACCCACCAGGATCATCCAGCCCAGCCCCTGTCCCTGCACAGCCCCCCCAACACTCCCAGACTGTGCATCCCTGGGATGTCCAAAGGCTCCTGGAGCTCTGGCAGCCTCGGGGCCGTGCCCATTCCCTGGGCAGTGCCCAGCACCCTCTGGGGGAAGAACCTTGCCCTGAGCTGCAGCCTGAGCTTGTCCTGGCCCAGCTCCAGCCATTCCCTGGTCATGCAGAGAAGGGATCAGAGCTGTCCCTGTTCTTCCCCTCACAAGGAACCTGTAACTGCAGTGAGGGTCTCCCCTCATTCTCCTCTTGTCCAGCTGACAGACCAAGTGACCTCTTTGTGACCATGAGTAGTAACAAGGAATGGTGCTTGGAGTTTAGCCAGCACAGCTTGAGGAGGCTCATTCAGCACAGGGATCACGATTTGGTGAGTGCAGAAAGCAGCACTTGGGGCAGCTGATACCCAGAGCAGCCCCTGCTTTGCTGCTCAGGTCAGGCTGAGGCATTGGCAGGGCTGAGAACTGAGCCTGGCTCTGGCTTCCAGCTCCTCCTCCAGCTGGGTGATGCTACTTCAGCTCTCTCTGCAAAGGACATTAATGAATCAGGCCTGTCCTAGGCAGTGAGTACAATGGAAAAGAGTTTCTGTTCAGATACTAATTGCACCTCCTCGGCAAATCTTTGGGTTCTGATAGAAATCATTTGAAAGCCATGTAGGTAATTGTTCCTTGGCCCCTTGTCACTGTCCTGGGGCAGTGTTAGTCCTGGCAGGGGAGGTGCTCCTTCAGGCAGCTCTAGGGTGAGGGAAGCTGCATGTGCAGCTCCAGGGACATGCTGTGTGTGCATCCCCTCTCTGGGGTGCTCCTTCCTCCTGTGTAACAGCACTCCCCTGTCCTCTGCCGTGAGTGACATTCAGCTCTGTGTCACCCAGGAGGTTTTCCTTGTTGTCACTGCTGTGCAGGTACAGCACTGGCATGAGCCATCTCCCTTTGTTCTCCTCTTGCCCAACATTTGTATTTTCATGTTTCCCTAAACCAGGGCATGTCCCCTGTGAAATTAGGCCTGGTATTACAAGAAGTGCACAATACCTGGTTTTTTTCTGCATTAGTCCTCTGGCTGTTAACATGGATCTTGCTCCTGGCTTCAATTTCTTTTCCTCTTCAGTTTGCAGCTGCCCAGTGCAGCTCTGTGAGAGCCCAGGGATTCTGTCAGAGGGGATGTGAGTGCCTGGCAGGGCACCAGCACCAGCACACCCTTCCCTTGGCAGCCTGCCCATGTTTGTGGAGCTGAGAAGAAATGCCCAGGAGAGAACCAGCTGCAAGGAGTTGTTAAGAAGTCCCATTTGTAGTGACATTGCTGGAGCAGTGATGGCCTAAAACTGTAGGGAGAAGGGGAAAAAAAATCCCCATTTCTGTCTTTCAGGAGGTCAGGTGGTACCTGGAGAAAAGGGGGGCTCAGGCACATTTGTCTTTTTTCAACCTTTGCTTTGCAAATCCCAGGAATGCTCCTGCTCAGATTGTTGGAGCTGGAAGAATCAGCTTTATGGTTGTGTGTAAATTAAACATAATTTAGTCAAGCATCTTATGGGAGGCCCTTTTACAAGCAAGAAAAGGGCTTTGATTCCCATCTTGCTTTGGGATCAGTGAATCTGTTGGAGTTCTGTGGCTGTCACATTAGTGGGATATTGGCAAGGACTCTGTGGATGCACAGGAGCGGATGACTTGCCAATAAACATAGTAATGATCTTTTGTTATTCATGCAAAGGCATCACGAAGCAAAGTAGGAACAAATCCAGAGTGCTCACATCAAAGCCCTTGTATTTATGGATGTGTGAATCAGGAGAAACAGTTAAAGGGAGGGAATCCAGTCTGGAGCTACTCATGGCCTGTTTAAAATTGTCCTCCAAGCAGGAATTGCTTTAAGGTTCTTCACATGCCCTAAGAAAGGCACCTGATGTGGGCTGTCTCCAGAGAGCAGGAGGTATAGGGAAGGGTCTGCGCTTTGCTGAAATATTGAGCCTGAGGCAGTGGGAAGTGCCAGGCACGAGCAGCAGAGTGCAAAAATAGCTGCACTCTGAAAGTCTAAAAACAATGGGCAGGATGAAAGTAACTTTAACTCAGGGCATCTTGTGGGAAGAAGCAGTGGAAGAAAGGGGAAGGGGAATTTGGAGAGGAAAGCGAAATGAGCCATTTTCTGCCCTTGGATTGCAGCAGCACAGATCTGTCATTGAAGTCATTTACACCCAGTATAACCACAAACCTGTCCCAAAGCATTTCAGCAGCTGGAGGGGATTTATTTGGATGGAAAGAATGTGTTCAGCATAGCTTGGCCAAATGACACCTACGGTGGACTTGGCAGCTGTTAGCAAGTATTTATAGGATGTAAACAGCAAGGGGAAGGAGGATGGAAATAGAGCAAACTGTGGGGGACAGAAAATGGGATGAAAATGGGAAAAGGAAGATTTTTTTTAGTGCTTTGTGGCCTAGACTGCAAAGCATCCATCCAGGTGGGATAAACTAATCAAAAAAGCTTCTTACTCACTTACGGACAAATCATTGGAAAGCAGAGGCTCTAGCTTTGAACTGCTTGGAAGGGCAATTCTCCTCCACTGAAGTGTTCTGTGGTTCTGTAATGGTTCTGTGGGATGGACAGGGATCCCTCTCCCACTAGGTGATAAAAGATCAGATTTGATCAGATGTTTATAGGATCAGATCAAACGTTCCACCTCTGCTTTCTGATATCTGATGCATCAGAAACGAGTGTTTGCAGCAATTAGCAGCTTCTGAGCCTCCTGAACACCAGCTTGCACCTCCCATTTGTCATGTTTAGTAGCCACTGACAGCCTGGTACCTTTGATTCATCCTTTCCACATTTAAATCCATTTGTGATTTGACCTTGCCAGCATGTGGTAACAGTGGCTTCCCCAGTTTGTGCTCTACATACACCTGTCTGCAAATTCTTTCCTTTCCATTAAAATCTCTGCATGGTGATATCATTGCTGGCCCTGCATGTTTCCCATCAGTCAGGATCTTCCCCAGTCAGTGATTCGAGTTTACTTTCTCTTCATGTGAAGTCCATCCCTTACTCTGGTCACCTTTTGTGCTTCCCTCTGTCGTTTTTTAGTTCTGCTCTTTTTTTGTGTGAGAAGTCTGAGCTTGCTTGCAGTTTTCCAAACACTGGCCCACCCTGGATGTGTGTTCTTAAGTTTTTTGTTTTATTTTGGTTTCTTTGATTTGCCACTTGAACTTGCACTGAACTCTAGGTAATATTTTTCAGGGAATATCATCATGGGTTCCCAGATCCATGTGAGCAGAGCTGGATAAGAACTGGTTGCTGCAGGGGCGTTGTTGCTTGTTTTCCTCTTGTCCCATCAGCACTGAGGTTCATCTGTTGTTTATCACCTGATTCCATTGTTACTCAGAATTCCTTCTGCCCTTGAAATCGAGGAAATATTTTTACTCTCCTGAAGGAATTTGTGTCATCCTCAAAAGTTGCCTCCTCATCTGCCCCTTTCCTGGGTTTGTGTGCAGACTCAGCCTCTGCTTTCTCATCACTGTTTATCTCTGCTTGCTTTTGTTTCCACCTTCAAATTCATTATTAATCCATGTGGTGCCTCCTCCCAATCCCCCATGCTGGCTCAGTTTCTGTGGAGAATCAACAGGAAAGAAACTCGTGGGAAGGGCTCTGAAGTCCAGCCTTTCCTGGGTGCTTTGGGGGGACCCCAGCAGATTCTGCTCCCTCAAATCCACGCTGATGTTCCCCTGGCCCATCCACCAGCTCAGCTCTTGGCTGTTTTCATCTCCCTGCCTTTCCCACTGATCCAGGCTGCGTGGTCGTGTTCCCTCAGATCCTCTGGGAGGATTCCTTCATTCATAATGTTTGTTCCTGGCACTGGGGCTTGTTTAGCAAGAGATTGGCAGCTCAGCTGGCGCGGGCTCGGCTTCCTTAGAAGGCACCATTCATCACCAGTCTTTGCACTCCTTCAGTGACTGTTTGGCTGACAGTGGCTTTCCTTCCCCTTTCCCTCCCTTGGCACAGGGGCTGCTCCCAGGTGGGCATTATCCGGGCGCTGATCGAGGCTGGAATTCCTGTGGACATGATCGGGGGCACGTCCATTGGCGCCTTCATGAGCGCCCTGTACGCCGAGGAGCGCAGCTACAACCAGATGAGGATCAAAGCTCGCCAGTGGGCCATGGTAAGCACTGGGAAGGCTGAATTCCCTGCCATGGGAAGGCTGTGCTTCCCTCCTCAGGTGGAGCAAGGCCCAGGCACAGCAAAGCACAAGCAACACCCCAGGAAGGGTGCAGCCTCCTGAAATTCAGTGTCTGTGCCACAGAACAAGTCCTGCCTGGCAGTGATGGATGACCTGGAAAAGATGCTCCATGTCCAAGGAGTCAGGAGGCAGCTGCCTGGCTTAGCTCTGCACAAATCCTGGTCACGCTCTCAAGGCACAGTGATGTTGTTTCAGTGTGTTGACCCGTGGTTATCTTTGTTTTATCTCCTCTTTTATGTGCTGGGACCTGTTTCCTTTCCAGCTCTCAAAAAACATGTTTCTCTTTTGTGTAATTCTCTCTCTTTCTCACATGCTGTCATGTGTCAGTGGAACTGAATGACAGAGGTAATCCTTCTCTAAATAACTCCCAAATGTGTCACTCTTGGTCCTTCCTGTGCACTCCACAGCTCTGGGACTCTGGGTCAGGAGAAATTCCTAACTTTCAATATTTAGTACAAACAAAAACTTATTTAAAAGTTAACCCAAGTTTTGGGAAGGTTGTTTTAAATGTGACTTCAGTGGGTGAGTTTATTTATCATGGAATTAAAGATTGGTTTTGGTTGGAAGAGACCTTCAAGATCATCTCATTCCACCCCCTGCCATGGGCAGGAACACCTTCCTCTGTCCCAGGGTGCTCCAAGCCCCATCCAGCCTCGCCTTGGTTTTATTTATTGATCAGATATTGGATGAAAGCTGTCCCAGGTGACACTGATTAAGACTGACTGAAGGTGAGGTTATTTCTGAAGTTTGCTAGTTGCAAATTTGTATTCTTCACAACAAACCCATGTTTTCCTGTAGATTTCCTTACTGAAAATGAAGCGACATAGGGACTTTTATAAATGAGATTAAGAGTCTTGGGTTTCAGGGTGAAATAGTACCCTGTCATGGGCATATGGGCACTGTTTATGTCTCCCAAGGATCTTCTAATCTGCCATGGCTTTACAGCAAAAACTGTCTCTGGGAAGCAGGATGGTGTGAGGCACTAAACTCCAGATTGAGGCCCTGGGATGTTCGTGCTGTCCTGCTGAGCAGAGCACTGTGGGACAGGATCACTTCCCCATCACTGCTTGCCAGAAGAATATGGATTTTATGCTTTTTATTTAAGAACTGCCTGTGCCTGGCTGGCTTGGGCAGCACCCAAAACATAAACTGTTTATGATCCAGAGCAGTTTGCTGGAATCACAAACCTGGGGGAGGCTCAAGATTAAATACATAAAACCAACTGCACAGAATTGTGTCAGACATCCCTTTAACCTTGTTCTCTCTTTCCCATCTTGTGCCTCCAGGGCAGCATCTGAGTGGGTGCCGATGCCTCCGTGCAGTGCTTTCCCAGCCCCAGCACTCTGGGGCTCTCTGCCCTCTCTCCCAGCTCTTGGTTAGGCTACAGCCATGGAATTTTCCTGTGTGCATTTGGCTGGAGGATTCTCTTTTTGTTTGTCAGGTCACCCCTGTGCAGGGCATGAGGCAGAGCTGGAGGTGTTTCCTGGGCTTCTCAGTGGGACTGTTCCCACTCTGGAGCTTGCCAGAGATGGAAGTCTCAGTCACTTTTCTCAGGAATAGTTAAGAGATGAAGTGAAGGCATTTAATCTGTTGATTAACTTTTGAGCACAAATTGCAAAAGCTCAGAGAATGTTTCTTAAGGTAAAAGGCAATTTTTCTGGGGCTGTTTCAGGTGTTGGTGCCTTGAAACCTGCAAGTAAGTAGTGGGAGAATTGATTGACCTTTGTTAGAGCAAACATTTCATCTTATTAATGAAGAATGGATTTTCATGAGGACTTCATGAGTGTTCTTGCAGGTCCATGTCTAGAAATTGTCTCAGGGTTTGAGGAGGACAAAAGCAAAGCCTGCTCCATTTGAGCCCCTTCCCACTGGTAGCAGCAGTGTCCAGCAAAATGGCTGCAAACTGAAGAGAGCCATGAAAGCCCCTCCCCAAGATCACAATGTGCAGAGAGTTTGGGGGATTAGAAATCCTTTATCTGTGACTATTCTGAGGTGTTGACTCTTGTATGGTGTTAGTAGTGAGCAGGCAGAGGGGAAAGGAGCCCTAGTGTGTGGGAAACTGCCAGGAGGTCTGTTGAGGATTCTTGGAAGATCTGCTAGAAAGAACTGAGTATGAGAGAGCTGAAATATCCCCCTAATAACCCCAAATTCCCATATCCCAAATGGGACCTTCCTGCTGACCCCAGAGCAGCCTCAGAGGTGGCTGTGCAGGAGATGCCCCAGAAGCAGCCAGGCAGAAAGGCTGGAGCATTCCCTGCTCCAGGGACCTGCTGATCCTGCTCCTCTGGAGCTGTGAGCTTGGAAATGTCTCAATTGGGATGGATTAGTCAACTCTTGAGCTTTTCTTATCTATCTTCTTCATCCATCAGACTGAATGCTGTTTTTCCTACATTTATTTCTCATCTTGGTATTTTTAGAAATTGGCATCTCTCTAGCTGTACACTTGGTGCTGGGAGAAGGGATATTTTTAATGGGACGTGTTTTCTGCACCTAATGAAGCAGCAAAGAAATAAATTACTCTTGTCAAAATACGGGGGGAAATATGAAAATTCCCAGTCACACTAGTTACTATTTATTGTCTCTGTGTGTCTTCTGTACCTCTGTTTAACCAGCAAACCAAACAAGTCACAGCTTCACTATTTTCAGATTGTTGGGTTTTTTAATTGGAGGATTAATATCTCAAAGTAGAAGTATTTCACAAAGATGGAATATTCTTTGAAGTTCTAGGTGTGTGTGGGGCTAAAAGGCTGCTCCTGATGAGAATGAGGGCTGGCTGGGTGGGACACTGCCATCCTTTGCTGCCTGGTACTGTCTGGTGGCACAGACAGCTCAAATAAATGTGGGGGTTCTGCCCATGGAGTCAGGGGGTTCTGCCTCTGACCTGTTCTGTTTGTACACTGGGAGATCCTGTGCTTTAATGAGCTCATCTGGCCAGAAATTAGTCCTGTTTGGTTTTTTCTCTCTCATACCAGTTCTCATCCAGCCCTGAGTTATATTTTTATTTTATTGATTTAACATTTTTTTTTCTGTGTGAATTCCTTTCCTTGTTTTATTTAAATTTTATAGGTGAATGCTGAAAAGGCACTGCATGATCTTTTGAGTAGTTTAAAAAATACTGGATCTGTTCAAAATTTTTGTTGTTGCATAAGTTTTCCCATAACCTTGGGGGTTTTTTATAGTCAGGAACATTGAAAAATCCTGGGATTATATTGGCTTTTCACCAGTTTGCCACAGTGCTGCATCAAAGAATAAAAAAGCCAGAGATGAAAATTCCTCTTGTCCATCATCATATGTCTTTGCTCTTGTCCTTCTTCTCTGTGAGCAGAACCTTTTCCCTTCCTTGGTGAAGTTTTTTTGTACCCTAGGGTCACTTCAAAAAATTATTTTGGGATTGAAAGTCTTTTTAAAAAGAAAGCTCATTTTACAGCAGAGCTGTAGAAATGAAAGTTCATGAGAAGTTAATGAAGAATCGAGAAGAAATTCCTCCCTGTCAGGGTGGGCAGGCCCTGGCACAGGGTGCCCAGAGCAGCTGTGGCTGCCCCTGGATCCCTGGCAGTGTCCAGGACCAGGTTATATAGTGGGATAGTGGAAGGTGTCCCTGCCCATGGCAGATGGTAGAATGAGATGAGTTTTAAGGTCCTTAAAACCCTAACAATTCCATGATTCCATGACCTGCAAACCCTGAGAGCACTGGCAGAGCTGGCTCAGGGCTGGGCTCCTCATCTTGGTGGTGTCAGGGGATGAAACTCCTGGAGCTGATGGAGCTGGTCCCAGAACTCCTGGTAGGAAGTGGAGCAGGAGCCAGAAGGTTCTGTCTAACTCTCCAGAGGGTGATCTTTAACTGAATTTATCTGGGGAACAGGAGGTGGTTGCAGCTATTCCTGGAAGGCTGAGGGAGGCTGTTGGCCATCAGCTTCAGCTAAAGGGCATCTTCCAGCTCTGAGAAATGAGACTATTAAGAAATAACTGTTAATTAGTAGTATGTTGTCCATGGGCAAGATCACTGTCAGGATCAGGAGAAATGTGGAGGCTCAGCCTTATAAATATCATTTGCAACAAGGGAAGCCCGATGGCTGATGCTGAGTGGGAGAGATTTTTCTTCAGTATTAAATAAAGGGCTCTTTGAGATGCCTCTTCCCCTGCTTTAATCATTCTGAAGAGACCTGATCCCTATTTTAGGTGCAGCTCTAATTCCATCTCCCTCTGAAGCTGTGGGTAGCAGTCTATAGTTAGGTTGGCACAGTGTCCTCACCACATCAAGCCCAGAGTGAAGATGTGAATGAAGCTGACGCTTCATCATTGGGTTTGTGCTCAGTCTTTTACATTCTCCCACATTTCCTGTTCCCATCCTTGTTCTTAATGATCTTTTTTTATCCTTGTACTCATGTTCTCTGGGCAAATCCCTGACAGAAATTTGAAAGCAGCTGGACACGACAATGTAGGCTGATCCTGCTGCTCTTTAAATCACTGCCAAAGTAAAGCCAAGGCCAGATGTTCCTCACAGCTGCTTTAACAGCTGGCAGGTTTGAGGCTGTTCCGTGTGTCTGCCTGGGAAGGATGCCCTGATCTCTGAGAAGTTGTTTGTTAAATTACAGAGAACATATAGAGAAAATATTTCATCTCATGGAAATATTTCATCCAGTGAAACCCTACTTAATTTGAAAGAAATTAATTTGGTTTGGTGGTCTTCTTTTGTCCTTTGACTATGGTGTAATATTTTAAACTTTGAATTTTGTTAAGATTTATTAGGATTTGACAGCAATAGCCTGATTATGGACAAATACTCTGGTCATAATGCATAAGGTTTAGGGATTTTCACCATTTTCTCTTAGAGGTCAGTACATAGGTGTAATAATGCTGTTGAAATGGAGAGAAAAGGTATCCATGAAAGCTTAATTCCAGGATTTGTGTGTTAGAAGGGTTAATATGCAGGGACCCTGTAGTGTTTCAAGAAACCTGGTGTGGTTTGGTTTCCCTTGCTGGAGCTGAGAGTTTGTAGCAGTTAATGAGATGAACATGCCCTGATAACTGACTTTGGGAATGACAAATAATGGACCCTGCTCCATAGAAAGTGTTTAAAGCTCTATAACATGTGCTTGTTGAACCCTGTTGGAGTCCCAGAGAATCCCAGATGTGATTTTCTAAGTGCTTCCACTGAGGCAGAGAAAAGCTTTAAGTCTGGGAGAAAAATTAGGTGTGATCCCCAAATGAGAAGAGATGGATGAAGCAATTCCTCTGCTGTGGATTTATGGTTTCTTTCCCACACCACTGAACCACAGAGGTGCTGTGGGAAGGACAGTGAAGAGGAAGACAACTCAGAACATCTATTTTTTAAATAGAAAACTCTAAAGGATGGAGCTGCACCATCCGTGGCTTCGTGCAAAGGCTGAGGCCTGTGCTGGATGCACTGCTTGGGCTGTTCTGGGGCACAGGGGAGGCAATGCTCGTTCCTGCAGAGCTTTATTGTAGGGCTTGCTACTGCTTTGGGGTTTACTAAGTGTAAATTTGCCACACAAGGAGCTCCTGGTTGCAGATTTTGCAGTTGTATTTCTGTCCCCTCAACACTTTCTGCACTTGTGATGCTTCCAGCATGTCGGCTCTAAACTCTGGAATGTGATGTCTCTGGAATTGCAGCCTTAATGCAGATTTTCTTATGGATTTTGGCTTGTATTTACCTTTGAAATGCCTTTTTTTTTTTTTTTTTTTCTTGTTAGGTTATGAACTCAGTGTTTAAGACTATTCTAGACTTGACATACCCAATAACCTCTATGTTTTCTGGAGCAGCTTTTAACAACAGCATCAACAACATCTTCAAAGATAAGCAGATAGAGGTAGGTTGTTTATTTACCTTATGGTTAAGAAATTATGTCCTTGTGTCCTCTTGGAGCAGAAATAGCTTTTTTTCCATGCTAATATGGAAATCTGGAGCTGTTGGGTGGCTGAAAAGGTGGTGAAAGTGTGAATGTGGTGTTCCACGACTGCAGGAAGGAGCCTGTTCTTTTTGGTGGATTTAGAAAACACAAACTGTAGATTATTCATAGCTATTTCAGTTTGACAAAGGGATCACATTGTCTGAGAGAAGAAGTGAAAATTGCTATGCTGAAGAAGAACGGCTGAGACTGCTTCATCATTATTTTTCTGCAAATCAGCTCTGAGAGACCTTCAGGACACACCAGAGAAGGGCTTGAATTGAGTTGCGATGGGTTTGGCTTTTTTTTGAATTTTAGTTTTGAAGCTGGAGTGAGTTTTTCTGAGCAGCCTACTGAAAACTGCAATAATGGCAGAATTCTCTGTGCCCTGGTTTGCACTTGGTGACCTTTTTGTTGCTGCTGGGTGTTGTGTGGTCCACATGAGCCAAGAGCCACCTTTGGAATCCGCCTCTCCCCTGTCCTCAGCAGCAGCAGATTGTAAAGCACATTATCAATGTTTGTCTTCCTACATTACCCAGCTCAGAGAGTGTTTGGGTAGCCTTGGAATTTCACCTGATTTGCAATTTTAACCAAATTATTCCTGTGTTTGCATCCTTGTGATGAAAGATCATGTAGCAAATTAACACTGCATATACTTTAAATATATTTGGTAAAAATAATCCAAAACATTCCCTACCTAAATGCAAGTATGAAAGTAAGTGATTAATCATCCTGTGGCTTAAAATAGCAGTTTGCTGTGTAGAGGGGATGGTGCTGGAGAAAAGCAGGTTTTTGAGAATGCTGGAATCATCAGGGCTGGAAAAGGCCTCAGATCCCTGAGTCCAGCACTTCCCCCAGCACTGACAAGGCCACCACTGACCCCTGTCCTCAGGTACTACATCCACATGGCTTTTGAGCATTTCCAGGGATGGTGACCCCACCAGTTCCCTGGACAGCTGTTCCAATGCCTGACCACCCTTTCCATGAAGAAATTTTTCCTGCTATCCAACCTAAACCTCCCCTGGTGCAACTTGAGGCTGTTCCTGTCGATCCCTGCGTTGGATTCCAGCAGTTAGTTCATTGTACTTTTTCAGTTCATCCTTTTTAAGATGCAGCAGATTCCTTCCTTAGGAATTTCAACAGCTGTAGTTGCACATTCTGGTCTTCCCTTGCAACCACAGGAAGGTTTTGTTCAAGAGAAATCCAGCCCTGAGGCATCCAGCAGAATCATCTCTGTGCACATGTGCTGACCATCACAAACCCTCGGTCCATGCCCAGGGTTTCCTCATGTGGGAAGAATTCCCTCAGATAAATAAGGAAAAATGTTGTGTAGCTCAGCCAGGAAAGAGGGAGTTACTCCTTCATTGCAATTCCCACTCTCAGTGTGGGGTAACAAGTCCTGGAACTGGGAGCTGCCCCAGGTTAAAGGGAGGCTGAGAAAGTAACAAGAGCTGAGCCAGGAACCTTTAAAAAGTACTTTCTCCAAGCATTTAGAGCATCCAAACTGCAAACATCTAGCTTTTCTCCCTAGCTGGGGTGAGTTTGGCTGGGTAGCAATGATTTCTATCTGGAAATTCCTATCAATAAAAATTAATTACAGCCTTACAAGCAGAGATTGTATTTGGGTTGTGCTTGGCCACAACTGCTCCTTCCTAGGAGGATCTGCAGTGATCCCAGGAAAACCTGGGAACTTCCTACCCAAGGGCCTGACCCTTATGACTCTAGAAAAGTTGAAAATCTAGAAGCTCTGGGCCAGATCTTTATTTTTGCTGCTGTGGCTGTGAGGTGACTCCCCTGTGCTTCCCACACGAGTCCTCACCCCTCTCCCACATGGGAGGCAGGAGCGCTTACGTTGAGCTGTTATTTCTGCCACTGAAAGGGAGGTTTCCATTTTCTCTGAAATTTGCTCTCTGCCAGCCCTTGTAACGTGGGTGTCTCCTGCTTCCCAGCAGTGTTGCTCATGTGGGGGCCCTGGTGACAAAAACCCCATCACTGCTTCCAGCCACTGGCACTTCCCAAGCTGGGATCATCCATGTGAAACCCTCAGGGAGCACACCCAAACCCAGGGTGGGGCACTTGGACACACAAACCCAGGCCAGGGTGTTTGCAGGAAATTTCTCAAGAAATAGAGCTATTTTCCTCTTGAATTACCCACCTTCTGTGAGAACATCGGCCTCTGGAATTTTTATTCTCCCTGCCAGAATTCTTATCCCCATGCCAAAATGCCCTTGTAAATCATCTCAGCTGTGGTTTCAGGTGTGAGGAATCAGACAAGACTTCTATTAAGTCCTGTTTCAGACTTGAATGATGCTCATTTCCAAGATCAGTGGAACAATCCCTGAGCAGTGAGATTTTATTGCGGCGTGGGAGGGCTTGGGTTAGTTTGCTTTGTGCAGGTGTTTGCAGAAACATGAAAGGAGGTGTCAGAGAGGCTTCTTTTCCCATTCCCCTATTTTTGCTTAATATGTGGTTGGTGCACTGAGAACTGCAATCCCCAGAGTATCTTCAGCATGGAGAGGCACCCTAATTCTCTTGTAATCACACTTTATTCATCCACTTTCCTCTGGCATTTACACTGGGGTTGTGATACTGCTGCAGTGCCTTTGAGCGCTCCCCAGTCACACCAGTTCTGCAGAGCTGCTGAAGAGATTAAACTCATCAGAAAACCCCCTGCTTCTCGGCAGTGCAGGATTTCAGGTTGAACAGCACAGAAATCACACCAGGAGTTGCAGCCTGACCAGTGAGTGAGGGCTTCCAGCTCCAATGGTCCTGGAGTCCAAACCTGTGTTTGGTTTGAGTTTAAGGCCCGTAAGAGCTGTGCTGGAGAAGGCCCAGACACTGTGTTCAGTGAGGAAAGGCTGCCTGGGAGAACAGGTTTTCCTCTTCAGCCTTGATTTAAGTTTTCTGATTGACAGAGCAGCATCAGCTGTTCCCTGGGCACAAGCTCAGTTTACTCAGACAAGTCCCCCTGCTTCCCCTTGGCAGCTACCATTTCACCAGGCACCATGGAAACTTTCCAAAACTGTCCTCTCTCCAGCAGAGCCCTGCACACTTGGGAGGTCACCTTCCCTTTTGCTTTTCCCAGCTGGTGGGAGGTGAGGCACAGCTGAAACCAGAGGGAGAACTTCCCCTGCCAGGAGTAGGGCTGGCTGGTTTGGTCTGGCCCCATTGAATAAACTCTCGAAGCTCTTGGCTTAGCCATTCCTTTTGTGTCTCACCCTCCTTCTGTTCCACATTCCCCACTGTTGTTACCCTGTGGGATCTCAGGCAGCCTCTAGAATCTTCTTGGAGATCTACCTTGCAGGGTCCTTTGTTCCTGTAGCCAGTGCTTCAGAGTTTGGTGTTGTCCTCTTTGATTCCCAAAAAAGTTGGGTCTTCGTTTCCTGCTGAAGTGATGACTCCTGGCTCCTAGTACCACCAGGAGGTGCAAATTGACCTTTGTTCAGTCAAGAGGCCATGGATCATGTTCTTCATGTCCTCCAGCACTAAGCAGCCTTGGGATCCCTTGCAATGGGAGTGACCATCAGACCCCCACCCTTCACCTGAAATTGAAATAAAGACACCCTGCAGAAGGGGACTCTGGTTTGTGTGAGGAGCTCTCTGTGCTGACTCTGCACACTCTGTTGGAACAAGGGATTCTTGCTACTGCAAAAAGGGCGTGAGGATTTTTGTCTGTCTTGGTTCTGAATGAATTGTTTGCTTGAGAGATAAATTTATGAATTTAAACACAGGGCTGAGGGTTTTTCCTCCATCCATGCAAGTGTGTGTCTATAGCTCTGTCTGGGAAGGTCCAGAGGTTGTTGCTCTGCTGTGTGTCAGGTGCAAGGTTTGGTCAAGTGCAAAGTCACAGATTTAGTAAAACTGGGACTCCTCTGTTGCAGGATCTGTGGATTCCTTACTTCACCATCACCACCGACATCACTGCCTCAGCCATGAGGGTGCACAGGGATGGTGAGTGTGGACATGGCTTCTCCAGGCCTTAGATCTTTATGGGAGACTTCAGGGTCATCCCTTATTACTGGAATTTGTCTCACCTTTGAAATTGTCTTTCCTTTTATTTCTCCCTTCTCTGTGACTTGCTGAGCACCAAACTGTGGCTGTATGCAGATAACAAGAGACAGGGCTGCTGGGAAGGAATTAAATGAGGTGCTGCATTCACTGTTTGAGGAGAAAACGGGTCCATTGGCACCTTTCTGTATCCTTAAAGCATCCTTAAAGTGAAGTGCAGGTATTTTAGCCATAAATTAGACTTAAAGCAACCAAAACCTTTGATGATGCAAATTCCCCTAAATGAAGCCATCTTCCCCCAGAACAGACTACCTGAAGCAGGGGCTGAGTTAGGTTCTCATTTATGGTCAGTCCTTTCTGTTTTTCACTGAGTGAAGGGGAGAGGAGGATCTGAGGTGCCTGGGATGTGTCCCTGCCTTTGCCTTTTGTCAGTCTGGGGTAACAGGGCAGTGACTCAGCCTGCAGGGGAGGCCTCCAGGTGCTCCAGATATTCCTGGGGGGAGCTGCAGCCTTTGCTGCCACACTTCTGATATTTGTTCTTGGGGCTGGCACAGGTCACCCTGTCCATTCCTGCCCTTCCAGGAGGTTATGGAGCTGCTGGAGGACTCTGGGCTTTGATCAGAGCAGCTAAAACAAGCAGAAAAAGGATTAACCCTTCTCAGAGGTTTTGTATTCCCATTCCACAGCAGGTTAAGCCAGTTGAGGTCAGGAAACTCACTCCAGCCAGCTGCTTGTCCCCGTGGAAGTTTAATGTAAGGATAGGAATCAGCTGGAGAATGGTTACGGTTGTCTCCACTGAATGGAGATAAATTAAGTTCCCAGCTGCTGCCATTTCCCATCTTGGTTTGATCTGTGAGGTGTAACACACGTCAGCAGTTTCCTTGAGTGAAAGTTCCACTAAAACTATTAATAATAACCCCCAAATGTGCCAGTATTAACCTGTGCTAACAGCAGGAGTGCTGGGATTGTAATTAGAAACAGAGCTGTTATCTGTTTTAAAAAGAAAACACATAAAAAAATCAATTCCCAGGGAATTTGCTGTGAGGAATTGCTGTTGGAAGCACCAAGCAGTTAATTACTGAGCAGTGAGTTAACTCTGCAAGGCTTACTTATTCCTGGTATTTTAAAGATTCACTTCTCAGACAAACCTCTTGGCCTGTGGAAATGTAGTGTCTTCCCAATTTGGTTGATGCAAATGTTAAGAGAAAAATCGGTGTATAAGAGCCTTAAAGCAGAATGTTTTACAGAAAACAGGCCAGTCAATTTCTACTTGACTAAACTTTGTTTCTAACAGCTTAAAGGATTATAACTCTTCTTTACAGCACCAACAGAAATGGCCCAAGAGAAGATACTGCAAATGCCTGGTGGGGATCATTAGTTTCACAAGAGAAAATGTTTGTTTGTTGCAGAGGAGGAAAAATAGAATTTTTGGGGGGGACTACAGCTTGTATTTTTCAGGTTCAGGTCCTGCTAAAAGTCAGGGGTTTGTAGATCTCTGTAGAACACAGTGTCCAGCTGCACTTGTTCTGTCAGTCCCTCTGTCCTCAGGAGGAACCTTTTCCTTCCCTCCTCAGCCCCAGCTCCACAAAGCCCTGGTGCTTCCTGCTGAGATCTCACAGAAGGCAGTAAATATGAGGAATGGGCTTAAAAACTGTGGGTTCTGGGGCTTTTGCCTGATGTCTGCATAGTCTGTTTTATCCTAGCCAGTATTATGATGCAGAAAATAATAAACTGCTTTAATAACTTCCTTACAATGTTCTGAGGAAAGCTTCTATCTCTTGATTATCTTAATGAGTGCAGCAGCCTGCCCCCTGCGTGGCAGTAATTAATGCTGGGTGATTAATGCTGCCCTCCCCACAGGCTCCCTGTGGAGGTACGTCCGTGCCAGCATGTCCCTCTCAGGGTACATGCCTCCCCTCTGTGACCCCAAGGACGGCCATCTCCTCATGGATGGGGGCTACATCAACAACCTGCCAGGTAGGAGCACAGCTCGTGGGGGGGAGAAATTCCCAGAACTGCCCCTCAAACAGCCTGCAAGTCTTGGGCCTCTTGTTTTTTCCCTAAAACTCACAGAAATCTCATGGACACCTCATGCTGGTCACCTGGAGTCCTTGCGCTCAGTTTCCTGGGTGTTCCCTTTATCTTGGCTTTATTAACACTATTTTTTAATGAGGTATTTCCTGATAGCCGAATTCTGAACATACAACTCCCAGCTAAGTCTGAATTATTTTAGTACTTGCTGAAGGGAGAGAGGAGGACTCAAACCACAGACATACAATCTACCTTGGAGTTTCTCTTCAATCAGTTAATTAAGAAATAATTCTGAGAGAACCACAGCAATTGCTCAGGCCAGTATCACCTGGAGCATGTGGCAGTGGGGGAATCGTGGGGCCATGGAAGGAGGGATGTGGGGTGTGGGATGAGGTCTGAACCCCCAGCAGGATGCAGGGGTGTGAGCTGGCCATTTTTGGGATGTGTTTTGTGTCAGGTTTCACTGCAGTCAACAGGGTAGATGGCTCAGGGGGTGGTCAAGACAGCAGAGCCCTGCAGTCTGTGACTATGCTCAGGTAAAGAGGGAGGAACCTCAGACTCCCCACCTGAGCAACCTGAGTCATTTACATCTTCCTGGCACACCTTGGCTTTATTTTTCTGTCAGGGCTGTATTTACCTAAAACCCAGAAATGCAAATAGCACAAAATAGATCCCCCAAATCAGCATCTGGCTTTCTCTGTGCTTCTAAGCAAGAACTGTGAACTGCAAACCAAATCACCTCTTGCATCTCCACAGCTGGAGAGGGCAAAGAGCAGACACAGGTGACACAGGGTGGGAAACACAATAGACTGAACAAGCCCAGGAATATAAATCCAAGTTACAGAACAGATCTGATTTAAAGAAGTGTCTAAATTAAGCCTCTAAATTGGCTCTTTAGAGCTGTGGTTTTCCTACGCAAAACTATTCTGGAAACTGCAACTATCTTGGACTCTGGGGGTGTGAAAGAAATATAAATTCATTCTGTGAGGTTCATGTCCTCTTCCCTGCCTTGGCGCTTCCCTAAATCCTCACCCGTTTCCAAAGACTGCAGCTCGTCCTTTTACTGACCTTGAAGTAGGAAGTGTTGCCTCAATTCTCTCCCACTTTCAGATGTGAATCTCTCTCTTGGATCCCAGAGCTGTTCTCAGGCTGCTATCCAGCCTCTCCTCGCTGGCAGGTTCCTGTCCTGCTCCTCCCATTGTCACCTTCTCCCTGCAGCATTGGCACTGCTGCCTCCTCTCTCTAAAGCACTGCCACTTGTTCTCTCTGCAGGTCCCCTGGGTCTTTTTTTAGAGTTAATGTGGGTTTGATGTGCTCTATCCCATTATACCCAACGTGGTGTCACTGCCCTCATGCTGTCTCCCCTGTTCCCTGGTGCCTCACAGGGCTTCTGGTGATCTCAGGGAGGGTCAGGTCATCCCTGATCTGGGGCAAAACATCCCTTGTCAGTGTTGTCCCCCAGCAGTGCAGCAGTGGGGACTCACCCTGGGATCACTCAGGGCTTGGTTGGTGCAGGGTTTGGTATCACTCCCTCCCCATGGAGCCTCCCTGAGTGGGAATGGTCTGGACAGAGCTGCTGCAGAGTTCATACAGAATCACAGAATTGTTTAGGCTGAAGATCCCTCTAAAACTGAGTCTGGCCATTCCCCAGCACTAAACCCATATCCCCAAGTGCCACATGCACCTGGCTTTTGGATCCCTGCAGGGATGGGCACAGATGGTCACTGCTGTCCAGCTGCTCACTCATAGTAGGTGCGACCTCAGGTCATACCTCTGAGCCATAGAGATCTCTATCTGCACCTGGGAGCAGCAGCAGGGAGGGCAGAGGGGCTCTGACACCTCCTGTCCCCCAGCTGACGTGGCCAGGTCCATGGGGGCCAAGGTGGTGATCGCCATCGACGTGGGCAGCCGCGACGAGACCGACCTCACCAACTATGGAGACTGCCTGTCCGGCTGGTGGCTGCTCTGGAAGAGATGGAACCCCCTGGCTGAGAAAGTCAAGGTACTGGGGCCAGACTGGAATTCCCAGAGCAGTGGGAATACTGGGAGAAGTGGAAAGATTCCCTCTGTTACTCAGGGAGCAAGTCTGTGCCGGATTTGTTGTTTTGCTGGATTTGAGTTCTTGTTCAGAGAATGAGGCAGTGCCCTCACACCACAGGGAAGGCAGTGATGTGGGAAGGGGCTGGCAGAATTCTTAGAGCAAAGAAACCTTTTCTTGGAACTGCATACATTCTGATAAAGTCAGAATTTATTAACTTTACCCATAAAAGTAGTAAATCTGTCCAGTTCACTTCCTATCCTGTATGTCTCTGAACTGCTTATTTAGGGACTTTTGCATTTGGCAGTAATTAAGTACAGCTGGTAAACATTGGTCTGCAGAGCATGATTTTATTACTGTTATTTTCCTTTTGTTGCATGTGGTCAGGCCAACTCTGTTTTTTATTCTGCATTTCCTAAATTACCTGGCTCTGCAGCTGTCCCCCAAGTGAATATTGATTTTAATTCTTTCTTCCCAATTGCATTCCTCAGTTGAAATTGGTCTCAGTAGTACCCAGTAAAGTATTCCTGAATGGCAATAGGCACCCATGGAAACATGGAATTTCTTCTGAACATCACAAACCACTTTTTTTTTTTTTTTTTTTTGTTACTGGTAGTGGTGAAACCCTAGCCAAATAGAGGACTGGTAGAGTTTCCATCTGTGGAGATGATCAAAACTTAGCTGGACATGGTCTTGGACAAGCTGCCCCAGCTGACCCTGCCTGGGCAGGAGGGATGGACTGGATGATCTCAAGGGGTCCCTGTCCACCTCAGCCAATCTGCAAAATCTCTGCCCTGGCACTGGACAGATAGAGAACCATGGAATTTCAGATTGGCTTAGGTTGGAAGGGGCCTTAAAGCTCATTCAGTTCCACCCCAATGCTCCAAGCCCTGTCCAGCCTGGCCTTGGGCCCTTGAACACTTGCAGGGATGGGGCATCACTGATTTCTGCCTTGAAGGATCACTGTGCCACTCACCTCAGCACAGACCTTTAAGTGAGATATATATATATATATTTCACAATCTCCTGGAATGAAAACCTTGGTTCAAGCTTGTTAGAAGGCAGTTCCCTTTCTGGTGCTGATCGTGGCACTCATCCCTGCCTGCCCACACTGGGACACAGCTGGAGATGCTCTTTGCAAGGGCATCTCCAGGTTCCCGTTTGCCAGCTCGCTTCTCCCCCACCCTGAGCACGCAGAGCCCCTTCCAAAGCCACTTTGGGGAGCTGAGCTTGTGCCTGGTGTGCCGGGCAGGTGCTGAACATGGCTGAGATCCAGACACGCCTGGCCTACGTGTGCTGCGTGCGGCAGCTGGAGATGGTGAAGAACAGTGACTACTGTGAGTACATCCGGCCCCCCATCGACCGCTACGGCACCCTGGACTTCGGCAAGTTCGACGAGATCTGTGTGAGTGCCTCCCCCGGCCCCCCAGCACTGCTCCTCACAGCTCTGCTGCTGCTAATTAGTGCTGGAGCCGCTGCAGAGTGAGAGGAGTCGGCTGGCACAGGGTGAATAATTGACACTCAATAATGCTGTGGAATGATATCCCGGCTGGGAGATTGGATTAGCAGCAGGAATTGAGTTAGTAATCTTGATTATATAATGACCTGTGAAGGGATCGGGTGCCTCGCTCTGTTTTGTGGCAGTTTGGGCTCAGCTGCTTGGTGAGAGCTCGTGGGTGTCTGAGCTGCTCTGGGCAGTTCGGGGTTTGGCACTGGTGTGGGCTGGGTTTGTCCTCACTTTCCCTTTCTCCTGGAGCTTGTTGTAGCATGAAAGGTTTGCAGAAATATTTCAGGGAGGCCTTGAATCCTGGAAATGAAGGGAAACATGAAAATACCTGGTTCTGTTAATGTTTAAACACTTGTATGAATAAAACATCCACAATTCCTCTGCATCCTTTAGAGGGTCAGGACATGGCACCAGTGTCAGGGTGTTGGAAAAGTGGTGCTGCCAGGTCACACATCACTGGCATTGGGTCATGTTTGTGTCAGAACCCAGCATGGGCAGAGCTGGCTCCAGGTGTGCAGGGAATTGTTCTGGTGACATAAGCCAGTGTTCACAGCAGAAATGTCCCTGCCCAGGCAGGGCAACAAAAGCAATTCTGGCTCATTGTCTCCTGTCAAGAAAGTGACTTTACTGTGTCCTTCCATTCTTTGCCTGTTTTAGCCATGCAGGCATCTCCCATGTTCAGATATTCCTGCAGAGCTTTGCTCCTCTCCCAGGCTGTAAAACCACCACTCCTTGAAGTCCATCTCCATTACACTTCAGTAAGAAGCTGTAATGCTCCTTAGCCTGCAGACTGAGCCCTCTGGACCTGGCTTAACAAACACTGACCAACCCCAGGAGCAGAGCGTAGCCCTGCAGATTCTCATGTGAGAGACTCCTTAGGACACACAGCAGCTGTTCCAAACCACCAGCTGATTTCCCCAGTGTAAATGTTTTCTCTGGGATATTTGGTGCCTCTTGGCTCCTGGGCAAACACTGCTGTCTGCCCGTGGATCTAGGACTTTGCTGATAAGTAATTCTTTGTTCCTTGCCAGCTGGAGAGCCCTGGCTGATTTGAAAACCTTGACAGACACGTGTAGTAGTTCATCACTACAACAGATCGTGAGCTGTCACATCCCTGCTCTGTTCTAATGTGGTGCTGTTAAAGAGATGTAAAGGCACCAGGCAAATTTTGTCAGTGCAATAAAACCTGAGAGAAAGGCAGTTCCTCAAAAGTGTCACTGTGAGCAGGTTCATGGCATGAGACAGGGCAGGGATGGAGGGGCAGCACCTCCTGGATCCTCATTCCCTGCAGCACAGCTCAACAACTCCTGTCCACAAGGAAGCTGACCTCAAAGGGAAGGACAGTCCAGGCATTCCTTTATCCTTAGGGGCTGGGAAGTAACGGACGGGTTCATTTCATCTATATGCCTGGATTTTACAGGAAATAGAAATGGGCACCAGCATTTTCCAAGGAGGTGAAATCTCTTCATGTCAAACCCCTCTGGTGTGGTGGCTGTGGGTCAGTTCCTGAAGCTCAGCTTCTCATGGTTATTTTGGGCCAGCCTGACACTGCCAGTGGCAGAGCTGTCAGCTCCTTTTTCTCCCCTTAATCAACCCCACCCTGGGCTGGGATAGATTATGAGAAGTGAATTCCAGCCCCAGTGTCTCCCAGGCTCTGACCCCTCATCCAAAAACTAGAGGAGAGACAACACCAGAGGTTTAGTGCTGCTGCCAGAACCAGGGCTGGAGATAGGATCCAGGGTTCTCAAAATCTGTTGCTCTGTCCTTCCCATTTGATTTTTCCACATAATTTCTACTGTGTTCTGAGAAAAAAGAGTAAAACTTTGAGTGATGGGTCTGTTTTTCCAGTTGTTTCCATGCTAATGGCAGTCATTAATTACTTTTTATTCTCCTGTTTTGTTTTTTTTTTCCCCAGGAAGTGGGATACCAGCATGGAAAAACCGTATTTAATGTGTGGTGCAGGAGTGGAGTCCTTGACAAGATGCTGAAGGACAGGCAAGAAACCTGCAAATCCAAAACTGATGTAAGTGCTCAGGGAAATGCTCTGTGCTGCTGGAGCTGCTCGGGGCTGGGACAGGGGTCAGTGACTGCCTTGAGGTTGGTTCACAGTGCTCTGGATTTCTTGGCAGGGAAGTTCCAGGTGGTTTTAAGAAACAGTTACCACCTTTTTGAGGAATTTGGATAATATAAGGGCTCACTGTCCTTCCTCTCTTTTGAATCCCTCTGATTTGAATCCCAAGTGCTACAAAGGCTTCAGGTTTTACCCAGTAATTCTTTCTTATAATCTTTTAGAGAGAGGGAAATGAGCAGTAATTTTTTTAAGGGATGGCCAGAATGAATCAGCTGTCATGAGCCTCAGAGAGGGAAGTCAAGTGAGGTGAGAGGTGGCACTGAGGATTTGCAGCTCTCCAGGGATGGGTGGCAGAGCACTTTGGCTCCGAGACAAGGAGAGGAGGGATGGCAGGATGAACGCTGGCCCAGGGATGAGGGGTGGATGATTCCACATCTGAGCCAGGTGCCCTCAGTGTCAGCAGAGGCTGTGAGTCACTGAGGGGTGGAAATGGCTCTGTTGAGAGGTGAATGTCACCCTCAGCACCGGGAGGACTTCCCAGCATCAGATGGATCTGCCTGGCAGGGCCAGAGTGGCTCTGGAAGGAGCACACAGAGACTGAGCCATGGAGGAAACCAACTGGAGATCCATGAGCCTGAGGAGCCTCCAGGCTCTTCAGCCTGGGATTTCTCCCTGGGAGCACACCTGGATGAGGAGGTGCTTCAGTGTGGCTGCAGAGGATGGTCCTCAATCCACCTCTGGCACCTCCTGATCAGACAGGAGGGGCTGGGGTTCAGGTTTTGTGTTAAAAGTCACGTGGAGGAATCAAGGCATGGAAAACTGTGTGTCTCAGAATTTGTTGTGTCCTACTTCAGCCTTGCTTTTATCACCAGCCAGTAAAAAGCCTCAAACATTTTCACTGCTGTAGCAGACACTTCTTTTAAAGAAGACTGCTTTAAAAACTGTCCTTTTTATGGGATACAGTAATGGAAGGGAATATTTCACTTAAATCATGCTATCACAGCAGCATGATGGACATTTATCACACCTACCCTGGGTTCTGTGGCACTTCAGTGCCCTGGAGAGCAAATCTGTCACCTCCTCATTGCAGACACAGCCTGGCCCTGCACTCACTTGATAATGAGGCACCAAGTGCTGATTGCTGAGGTGCCAAAGCCTGGAAATATCAGGGTTGGGAGAGGGACTCTTCAACCCTGCCAGGTTATGGAGTGAGAACCACAGGCTCTGTGCATCCTTGGTCCTCCCAGGACTTGCAGGATCATCTGCTCATCCTCCTAAAACTCCAAGAGCCCTCTGAAACCCAAGATTGTTGCATCTGACTTCCGTTGCAGGAGATTTATTTCTGTGAAGTTACAACTGTTGCAGCTCCCACTGGGTTTTTTTTCTTGCTTTTCTTAGTCCATTAGAGTCACTTAAGTCCTTTAGCTGTGTTATCTTCCAGGCAGAGCAGCTGATATTTTTAACTTGCCTTTCATTAGCAAAGGTTTTGATGCTCTATATGTTTTAGTTCTTCATCTATTTCTGGAGTGTTCAACATCTGAGAGCTGAGTGCCATTTCTTATTGTCTTGTTTCCATGTCGTGAGCATTGCAATTTTATTTTAAAATCCAGATATTTAATCATTTAGATGCTTCTCTTTTGCTTTGATCATTTAGTCCCTGTTTATTTTGTCTCCAAAATGCAAATACCGAAGACACAAACAACAGGAACCTTACATAAACTTTACTTTGAGCAGCATTTACTCTTCCCTAGTATGGAATGCTGCAGCACCATTAATTGCAGCACCCCACCAAGTAGTTGGGGAAGTTTTGTCTACTGAGGTGTTATTCATAGTCAAAGCTAAATACAGTCCAGCAGTCTTTCTCCTCTAATTTATTTCATGAAGATTATGCCAAAGGGAAAACTTTGCTCTTTGGGGGGAAAAAAAAAATCAAAGAGGTTTGAGAGGAAGTTTCAGGTGGATCTGGGACACTTCTTTACTTTGTGTTACCTGATGGGAGGGTGATTTTGTCCCTGTGGACAAAAGTGAGAGGAAGCACTTAAACTCCTGTTTGTAAAGCACCAAGTGAGTATGGGATGACACCTGGTTTCCCACAAATGGTTTTCCTGTCCTGGTGCTGAGGCTTTGGGTGCAGCTGTTTCCCCAGATGCCCTCAAACAGGCTGGCCTGGGGATCAGCTGGGGGACAGATGCTTCTGAGGGTCCAGTCACCCTTCATTGCCATCCATCCTCACCACAGGAGCTGCTGATGGTTTTCCTGGGCTCGCTTTGGTGCTGGGCCCTGCGGGATTTTGTTCAGCTGTTCACACAGAGCCCTGGACTTTGATCCCATCCAAAGCCTGTCCCTGCCTGCTTCCTGCTCCCAGGGACAGCTTGGCACTTGTCTGCCCCAGTGCTCTGTGCAGCCACCTCATCCTCATGGGTTTTGGAGTCCAGGGATGGCCTCAGACGTGGCTGGGTCCCTGTGGTGGCCAGAGGGTGCACGTGTCCCTCACTGAGTCGTGTGGCACAGACTGGAGCTGTCAAGGAGCTTTTCTTCCCTGTCCTGGGAAAGAGCTTTCTGCAAATGCCCACTGGGAACGTTCAGGTTGGATGTTCAAAGTGAGCCTGGGCTGACTCATCCTTTCCATCAGTTCCTTAACAGTCACAGTGAGCTTCCCAACTTCTTTATATTTTAAGGTGTGTGTCCTGAGCTACTGCTGTTCCATTTCATACAAGTATCTTTTCATTCTCTCCAGGCTTTTCTCTGCCTCTGTTGCTTGTCCTGGATCTGCTCTGTGCTGTGGCTGTTCTAAATTGCATCAAAATCAGCTACAGATGAAAGGTCAACTGAGAGCACTTTGCTGCAGCAGCAATGGGCTGCTGCTGTGACCCCGCAGGGGTTGTGTGATTCACAGGATCCGTGTTCCTGCCAGAAGAGCAAAGGATTGTTCATAAACCCCTGTGTTTGGAAGCTGCCCTGGCTGGGAGCACATGGGCAGGTCTGGGTGTTTAGGAAGACAACTGTCAAAGCAATTCCTGGCAGCCCAGTTCCCTCTGCCAGCTCTCCCCCATCCCTTTCCTCTGGGTTGGGGTTGTTACTCTGTTCAGTAAACTCACTGGGTTTAAAAAAAAGCTGAGAGTTGTTCAGGTGTCCACCTGGTTACGTTGTGCCCAGCTCCAAAGAGGGAAGTGGGGCTGCAGGAAGCCTGAGAGGGCTCTTAAATGCCAAAGCTGGGTTTTCTTAGAGGAGAGACTGGAGCAGGAACTTCTCAAAACAGAGAACACAGCCCACTGCTTGGGTGAGCCACAGTGAAAATAGCAAGGATTTATTGGAGAGAGGAATTGCAGTAGGATTTGTCTCTGCAGGCTCTTGCTCGCTGCAGCACCTCCAGCTCTGAGGCTTTTGGGGGTCCCCAGGGGGGCTGGTCACCCCAGTGCCCACCTGTCCCTGCAGCCTCTGTGGCATCTCTCCAGCTGAGGGATGGGCCACCTGTGTGTCCCACAGGGTCACCTTCTCCCAAAGGAAAGCAGAAGCTCCCTGGGGGCTGCACCTGGCCCGGCCAGTCCCTCTTATAAAGGGACACTGATGGAGCAGAACACATGGAGTGAGCTCTGTCCATGCCAGGCCCAGCCCCTCCTGTGCTTGTCTCTGGGGTCTTGTCTATAGACTGCTAAATTTTTAATAAGGCTTCTTGGTGCGTGGGTGGAATAAGAGCCATTAAGGGCATGTCCCACTGTTGGGAATCCCATCTCTGCCACCAGACCTGCCTCAGGAGAGCTGTTTGGAGGATTTCTCACAGATGAGTAATGGCTTTTGAGGGGGCAGCTGTGGAGAATTTGTGAGTCTGGAGCTTTGTCTGTTCAGTATCGTTTTTATACAGTCTCGACTTGTTTGGATTTCCTGTGTACACTTACTGACAAACCTTCAACTTCTCCCTGTGTTCCAGAATGTGACCTGTCCCACCACCTCCTTCACAGACCTGGCAGAGATCGTGTCCCGCATCGAGCCCGTCAAGGCTCCGGTGGCAGATGGTGAGCAGGGGGAAGGAGGGACAGCTCCTGCTCTGACTGCCAGCTCTCCCCTCCCAGTGCTCAGGGAGGGACCTGCTGGGCACTGCCAGCCTTGGGGGGCCATTCCCTGCTCCCCTCAGACCCTCTGTGTCCCCCTCCTGCCACCTCCCCTGGGACAGAGGGATCAATCAGGCTGTCCCTCACCATGGTGTCCGGCTGTCAGTCTCTTGCTGGTGTGCTCCTGGGTGGGAATAATCCCTGCTCGAGTCCCATCTCAGGGAAATAACACAAGTGGCAGCTCAGCTTCCATCCCCTCGGGCTGTCCCGTGCCCTTCTGCTGGCTCCATCCTCAGCCCGTGTTGGGCTGGGGGAGGCTGAGTTAAAGCCCTGCCCTAAGGATGTTCTCCCTGCTGTTGTGAGTAGGATCAGGAGTGACTCACTGGCTCCACTGCTTTTTGTGTGCTCCTGTTGTGGGAGCAGCAGTGAACTGATGAGGAGCAGGTACCAGCTCCTGCTGGTACCTGTGGTGACATAAAGGTGCCCTGTGCCCTGTGATGGCCCTGCCCTGCAGAGCAGCTCCTTGTTTATGGAGCTCCCAGTTCCAAGAGGATCAGAGCCTTACAGGCCTGAAGCCCCTGAGTGTGTCACCAGGGCTGGAGCTCTTTCTAAACAGTCTCTTCCCCTCCTCCTGATTCTAGTTCCTGCAGAGGGAAAGCTAAAGTTAGCAGTGCTCCCATCTGTGACTGTTTGTAGAGATGTCCCTGTGGTAATTTGAAATGCTAATTACAATCATATGCCTTATGAAGAAAATATTAATCAAATGTGGTTGAAGCAGCCATTGTGAATAAGAGTGAAGAGTTCATGGTATGTGGTTATTTAAGGCTCAGGCACTGAGTCTTGCTGAGATTTAACCAGAGCACTGGGACAGATCCTCCTCCTTGCTGTAGTTCCTGATGATTCCCCATTAGGCTCCTGCTTTCTGCTGAGCGAGGCCATGCCTGGGAGCGTGGCAAATGGACCTGGCATGTTCTGGGCTCAGGAGGGGCAGTGCAGGGGCTGCTGGCAATGGGATGGGATGGGCAGGGGCCATGTGCTCCTCAAGGATGCTGAAATCCCCTTGGCTGTAGGGCCTGGAGGAGGGGGAGGATGGGGTGGCAGCAGAGTCGTGCTGTGAAGGATCCTTTGTGGGTGGCTCCGTGTGGCTGCAGGGACCCTGCCCATGTTTGGGTGGCATTGACAGCAGTGACATTCCTTGGTGTTCTCTGTGCATGAGACTTTTGCTGAAGAGCTGTGGGGGAAGGTCTGTGCTGAGGTGAGCTCAGGGGGAGGGTGACACCTCCCTGCAGTGGCCTCGTGGCTGTCAGGTGGCTCCTCGAGGCTGGTGAGCTCTTGCATTGCTCTGCTGTGGGGGCGAAGGGGGTCTGAAACTTGTGACCTGGGGAGGGGAGGGGACAGGGAGCTGCTTGGGGGCCAGGCTGTGACCCTGCATTGTCACCTTTGTTCTTCCTGGAAATCCCTTCCTGAGGGAGGCCTTGGATCACAGAGACGGAGAAAGGCTCTGCCTGTTCTGACAGCACACTGCAGGTCTCAGCCTGGCTGAGGAAATTCTGTCAATAATTTTGTTCTAAAGAAAGCAAAGGGAAAGGCTCAAGTTCCGATGGATGGGGAAGGAACAACACAGAGGGTGAGAAGCCTGGATGAGGCAGGAGCTGTATGGGCTTTGTGGGGAAAGGGCCGAGCAATTTCTTCTCCTGGGGAGCACACTGAGAGCAGTGACAAAAACCATTAAAAAAAATTTCAAAAGGGAGCCTGTCCCTCAGGCATGGCTAAGCAGAGGGACCTGAGTACCAGAGTGCTGGGACACAGGTGTCTCATTTCACAGCAGTGTTGGTGGCCCTCTTCCCATTCCCTATGCCCACATTCCCTGAGCCAGGATCATCCCTCTGCCCAGCTGTGATTTGGATTCACAGAGCTGTAGCTGTGGCCAGGGGAGCACAGGTGTCACTCTCAGGGGTGGCTCTGTCACTTCCCTGCTCAGGCTCCCCCTGTGAGGGATTGCTGAGCCCAGGAGATCAAGCACTTGTAGCAGTGGTCATTTGGAGAAAAGGATTTGTGGAAGAGAAATGTTAATGTTGCTGTCAAATGCCTGGGTTTCCCATCCAGCTGAAGCAGGAGACATCCCAGCCCCTCTCAAGTGACAGAGTTAGCAGGCACCAGGCCATCTCTGCATCTTTGCTGCTTAAAAAGAACTTTTCTTTTTTTTTCTTTTTCTTTTAACTTTTTTCAGCACTAATGCAGCTGAGGCTGTGCTGAGCTTCCAGGTCCTGATTCACCCCAAGGCCTGGCAGTGCCACTGCAGGGACCCCTCCAGCCACACCACAGTTGTCCCCAGCTGGGGCTTTCCTGCAGCAATCAGGCACAAAGCAAAGAAACAGCACCAGCTGCAGAAGCACGAGGCAGATCTCTGCATGTGGAAATGTGCCTTTCCTGCAGGGAATGTGCTCACCCTGCTCAGGACAGGCTTGGGCACCTTTCCATGGTGGAATCTCCTCTTGGCTGGCTGGATTTCGGCTGTGTTCTTTGGGTGGGGGTGAGTTGAACAGAGCAGCAAGGCCTTGGTCCTGCTTGGTGCTTCTGGGAGGTTTTGTAGTGCCTAGAACAGTCACTGTGAGCCTCAGCCTTTATGGAAGGTGATGTCTGGGGACAGCAGGGCCACCTCCTGTTCTCCTTTTTCCTCTCCAGCACCCAGAGCTGCTGTGTGAAGGATGTGAGAATGGTGGCTCTTGGTTCTGTGTCTGTAGAAAGACCTGTTAAATGCTGAATAATGCTGGGAAAATCAAGGAGTTTGATCTTAATGGCAGCTGGTTTTATTGGAGGTATAAAGTCCAGATTCTTTTTTGTGGTGTCTGTTGCTGTTCAGATGAGTTTCCAGTTTCTCTGGTGTATTTTATCAAAGATCACTGTTAGTGCTTTTAGTAAAAACTAACAGTCATTCTCTAATTCACAGTAAAGGAAAACCCACTAAAAATAATGAAAATAAAAAAGACCAAATGTCTTTCATTCCAGTGTTCTAGCAGTTGGTTGTAGTTATGTGCTAGGAGAAAAGGCTGTGGAACAGACTGTGCTGTTGTCTTCAGTGTGGAGCAGATGCTGTTGATGGCTCCCAGGAGAAATACTTAATCAAGGATCTGGTTTAAACAGGAGCCCCCTCTCTTCACCAGTGGGCTGCGTCCCAGGTATTGCTTCAGAGCACTCTGGAATTAACTCAGGAAAGGTGCAGAAGAGCTGGTGTCACACACACGTGGTATTAATGTAGCCATAAAATGTCATTTTCACGCCTTAAGCTCCATCCTGAGGATCTGGGTGCCAGCAGAGGAAGGTGCTGCCTGCCATGAGCTCTGCCTCGCTGCCCATGTGCCCTGGTGTCATGAGTGGCTGGGACAGGTTCTGCAGGGGCTGCTGGTGCACTGGGGGTGAGCTGCAGCCCCCCAGCCTGGCACATTCCTGGAGTTGCTGTGGAGAGTCAGCCCTGGCTGCAGGGGGAGTCATAAAAGGGTTTGAATTGGGAGGAACCTTAAACCTCATCCACTTCCACTCCCTGCCATGGGCAGGGACACCTCCCACTGTCCCAGGCTGCTCCAAACCCCAATGTCCAGCCTGGCCTTGGACACTTCCAGGGGCAGCCACAGCTGCTCTGGGCACCCTGTGCCAGGGCCTGCCCACACTCCCGGGGACAATTCCTTCCCAATATTCCATCAAACCTTGCCTTCCTTAAGGCCATTCTCTTTGTGCTGACACTCCAGGCCCTTGTGAGGTCCTGCTGCCTGTTTTGCAGATCCTCCAGAAGATCTCCAGATGCTGGAAGAGGTGTTTGCTCTGCACTGATGTGTCCTCATTCCATGGGAACAGGCTGGGACTGGGGCCTTCCTTGCATGTCCTGCTGCTGTGCACAGCTCTTGAGACTCCCTAAATTATGTTAATCTGCTGGATTACTGGAGAAAGCAAGGGATTGTCCTCTGCAGAGAGGAAGGGAATGTAAATGTCACTGTCCCCTGTGGAGCAGAGACTGTGACACTCAGTTCTCAGCTCCACAGCAGGCAGAGCTCACCCTAAGCCTGGGATCCCTGTTCCCAGAGCCTGTGGTCTCTGTGTCCTGGGGAGTTTGGGTGGGCAGCTCAGAGGCTTCTGAATGTGTCCCACAGGTCTGGTTGGGCTGAGGGGTGGAAAACAGCAGTTGTGCTGTGAAGGGCATTCCCCAGGGAGCATCCCCCCAAAACCAGTCTGTCCAGTCCCTCGGACTGGGAACAGGCACTCACCAGGACCTGGACAGTTGGACAGGGCAGCTGTGCTGTGATTTCTTGGATTCTGGAGGGCTCTGTCCAGCTGACAGAGAGGACATGGTTTATTTTTATGTGCTGGGGAGCTGAGATCTGTGTGTGAGCAGTCCCAGTTCACTGAGCTGCAGAGAGCTGCTGGCACTGTCCTGCCTGTGCTCAGTGACAGTGGCAATCATTCCTCTCTGCCTGCCAGTTAAACCCTGTGCTTTGTCTCTTCTCTCTTTAGATGAGTCAGACTACCAGACTGAATATGAGGAAGAAGTTCTGGACAACCAGAAGGATGATTATCTCGATTTCATAAGCAACCAGGTTGAGGAAGACTCTGACTCGGTATGCACCGTACTGGAACAGGCTGGTCCTTATTGAGTCCTGGCTGAGTGGTGCAAGGTGGATGTGTTGGGAAAGATGCTGAGAGAAGCATCTGGGAGGGACTGGCTGAGGAGGACTGTGCAGAATTGGGTTTTTTTAGTACAGACACTAAAGCACATGCTCACCCTCCTCAGGTCAGTCCCTGCCACGTGTGGCAAAACCTGGGCACAGTTAAGTCCTGGTTCTGCAGCTCTGTGGGTTTGCTCGTGGGGTGGATCAGGGCTGGAGAGGCTGAGGGAGCTGCTTCCTCCAGCTTGAAGGAGAGGAGCTGAAGGGAGGATCTGCCAGCTGCCTGCAGGGTTGTGGAGAGGAAGGTGGTTATGGAGAAGATGCCCTGCAAAAAGCCAAGAGGGGTCAGGCACAATTTGTGCTGAAGGAAGCCCTCCCTGGGGCGAGTGGGAAATACTGCCCTGTACACACAGCTGGCACCCACCCTGGGCTGTGCAGGGAGAGGTGGAAACTCCACCCTTGTAGATACTTGAAAAGCAAATCAGTGCCCTGAAGAACCAATTCCACCACCTGAGTCAGCCCTGCTTAGAGCAGATGACTGGTTTTATCTTCCAGAGGTCCCTTCCAACCACAGAGGTTTGATTCTGTGGGACAGCAGGCCCACCCTGAGGTAAATGAGCTCTGTGAGACCAAGTGTGTGTGGTGTGATGCCCAAGCTGAGCAGCACAGCTCAGACAGGTCACATCCCTGCTGTTCTGACTGCAGCAGGGTTTAAAAGGTGCCTGCTGTGTTAGTCATGAACAGTTCCTCAGTGGGAGCACACGGATGGGTTGGGAAGGGCCCATGTGAGGGTGTCAGATGGTGTCAGTGTTTTGAGAGGAGCTGGAGTGATGGGGCTTCTGTTTGCTGGGCTTACCCAAGCTGGTGGGAAAGAAGAGGTGGAAGGGAAGAGGACAGCTTTATCCAGCTCAGAGAGGACTCTGAAGTTTCAGTTGGTGCTTCCTTTTCTCCTGCAGGATGAAGAGATGCAGCTGAGGAAGCGCAGGAATGTGCCCAGCGGGGAGGGCCAGGCGAGCAGCAAGGGAGAGCCGGGATAGAGCTCGGGAGAGGCCGAGCTGCCAGCTGGGAGCCACAGCCCATCCTACTGACAGAGCAGCCCTATTTATTTATTTCATACTTCACCAAACCAAACTAATGCCCAGATGAATGAAGCCAGAGTTCATCCTTCTCCAGCCAGGGCTGGGCACTCAGCACCGAATACAACCTGCACCGTGCCAAAGTCCCTTTGGAGCTCTGGGGAGGGGGGGGCTGCCGTGGGCCCTGCTCCTTCCTGCAGGTGCCAGGAGCAGCAGTTACTGATCACAGACTGGCAGAGTGGAAATGTGCAGTTCAAAGCTGCCTGGATTTTTCCTGCTGTGTTTTTAGCTGCTGTTTTTACTGCAAAGGCCCAAAGAACACCGGGGAGCTCCCCCTGCAAGGTGCTGGGAAGGCTTCGAGCAGCAGCACTGGAGAGAGGGAGGGGTTTGTGGGTTGCAGCTTTCATACGAATCAGGTAACTGTGTAATTAATTCCTCAGTGACTTCCAACTATTGAGCAATGCTCTGACAAAGCAAATCTGAATGTATTTCACTTGAAATCTAAACCTAAGAAATCATTGTGAAGGGTGGCCATAGAGCCTGGATCCTCGAGTCGTCAGCAGGACATTTACTGATGGATCATGGAACTTGCTCTGGAATCACCACTTGGCTGTACTTGCCTGTTGCAATAAAGTTATTTTGCTGGATTGAAATGTCTATTTCTTTGCATCAGGTTCTACAAAGAGAAAAGTTGTCAACAACTAAGAGCCCAACTTGCCTCTGCTTATCAGTCTTCCAAAGGAACACACATGGTTTCCAGCTGCTCACCCCAGCAGGAGTCACTCCAGGTATTGTCAGGCATTGGGAAGAAATCTCCAGTGCTCTGTCCCCAGGGCTGGAGCTGTCAGTGGCAGTTAGGCCCTGTCCAGACATCCCCTGGTGCTTGCTCAGCTTGTGTCACATCTGTCATTGCCAATGGCTGCATAACCAAGCTGATTGTTGCTTTATGGAAATTCGAGCTCAGCCCCAGCTGTAGGTGCTGTTGCCTTGAAGGGATTTGTCATCCAACCAGAGCACTGAGGGCACCCCCAAAGCTGCCTCCCTGCAGCTCTCCTGCCCCTCCAGGCATCACCAGAGCTGGGCAGCACCCTAAGGCCAGAAATGTGTTCGGTGAGGACTGGGGGTTGTAAAAGCTGTGAATTGTTACCTCTTCTCTGCATTTAACCTCCTTTCCTCTCCTGGCACACACACTCCTCTACCTGCCCTGCATTGTATTTTCCTCTGTCACAGAATCCCAGACTGAGTTTGGGTGGGAAGGGACCTTAAAGCCCATCCAGTGCCATGGGCAGGGACAACTCCCACTGTCCCAGGCTGCTCCAAACCCCATCCAACCTGGCCTTGGACACTTCCAAGCATGAGGAAGGTCCATGAATGTGCAGCCTGTGCCCAGGGAGGCTGCTCCTCTTACACAAAATGTTATTTTCAAGTGTCAGAGGCCCAGGTCAGTGTTTTGTTCTCAGGTGAGACCACCCAGCCTGGCTGCATCTCCATCTGGCCCTAGACCCATCCAGAAGCAACGTAAGCAGTGGGAAACCTTCCCTGCAAGGATCCTGCAGACCTTTGATGCAGATTTTGGTTAATGTAGTTGTACAGAACGTGTTGCAGTCACTGGAGGCTTTTCACTGCTTTTGCAAAGAATTCATTCTTACACAGAAAACTTAAAAATTGCTTTAGAAGTGAAGGTAGAGCAGCCATTGGAGGCTTCTGTGGAAGCACAGGCTGCCTGTGGAGCTGGAGAGATTAAATTTCTTTTGGGGCTGGTTATAGGATGGTGGTACTGGGTATGGGAAAGGCTCTAAACTGGACCAAGCCTGGAAGTGAGCACAGGTCAGTGCAGGTGAGTGCCCACCTTCCAGCAGATCTGCTCTGTGCAAACATCTCATGCAGCAGCACAGTTGAGAGATTTGGGGTTTTGGTGAGGGATTGACAAACCAGATATGAGGCCCTTCAGTGTCTGTGTTTATAGTTGGTTACACCACAGGAACCTCTCCCTGGAAAATGGGGATTAGAACTGGAGCACAAACCCCAGAGATGACTGAGTTTCTCTGGCTGCCCTTACCAAGCCCATCTTGGGCCATCTGCCTCCAAGGGATAAAGCCAAAACCAAAAGTGCCTTCAGCAGAGGTTGGATCCATCCTCCTGGCAGTGGACAGACTGTTTGTCACAGCCCTGTGCTGTGCTGCTGGAGCAGGAGCCAATTCCATGTGTTCCCTCTGCACAGGGCATCCCCCAGCTGGGCCAGAACAGGCACCACGGGTTATTGTGCAGAAGAATGAGAGCTCTGTCAGCCTGAACCCAGCTGCTCTTGTTCCAGGAGAGCTCTTCTCTGTTCAAACAGGTAATTCATTTCCAAGCTGTGTATGTTCCCTATAAACATCCTGGCAGCCAGATGTGCTCCTGGAGCCTGGGTGAGAGCTGCTGGACTCATTGAGGGCATCACAGAAAACAAATATTAGGCTGCTGAGTGTGCTAATTAGAGCCTCCCTATTTGCTTTGTGCCCTGTACCAGGAGGAAACAGCACTTAGTTCAGATGTATGAATTCAGAACCTCTGATGTGAGACTGAAAGTCTCCTAAATAATTGATCACATTTTTCCTCCCTGCTGCATCTTCCATAGCCCTGGACATTAAACCAATCTGTTCTTCCATGCTGAGGAATGTAAACCCATAATGGGACAAATCTAAAAGCAAAATTGGTTTTTTCCACCTTGCTTTGCTGCTGGATGGGTCCTGCCCAGGTCCCAGAGGTGAGTCTGCCCTCCTACACCCAGGGCCACCCCTGTGACCCTGTGTGCAATTCCATGTCAGGAGGTTTTAATCAATCCCTGCCCACGTGGACAGCAGCCCTGCCCCAAGGAGTCAGTGCTGCATCACCCCTTTGCCCCACAGGCTTTGCTTTGTTGGAAATGCAGTGGGAGGAGGGTGGTTGGAAGAGCCTGAGGCTTCTGTCCCCTCTCTCCTGGCCCAGGCCAGGTGCAGGCTCCACCTGGAAACCACCCTGCAGTTTCTTTATGGGTGTGTGGCATCCCCATAAACAAGAAATCTGACCAGAAATTGGATTAATTTCTCTGCTGGAAGAGCTGAAGCAGTTGCTGAGCCCTGAAGGCTTCATCGTGGGTGAGGAGAACACAGAGCTTGTTCCACAACAAATCTGATATCAGACAGTGACAGCAGGGTTAGAGCGAGGTCCTAAGGAGCCAGGGCCACGAGCAGGAGCTGCAGTGGGAATGTTCCACTCAAAACCTTTTGGTGACACATCTGGTGGGAGTAAAGCCTTCACTGAGCTTTCAGAAATGTGCCCCAGGGATGGATTCACAGCCCTATCCTGCTCAGGGGCCTGGGCTGAGCCCTGCAAGCATCAGGTACTGCAGTGACTGGGACAGCTGCAGCAGGGGACTCAAGGCAGGGATTTGGGAACCAAACTCCCTCTGGAGAGCAGATGCCATGGAGGAAAGAGGATGTTTGGGGTTGTCCCCACCAGGAGCAGGTGGCAGTGGCACTCCTGCTCCAGGACAGCACCCTGGGGCTCAGTGCAAGCAACAAACACAGCTGCTTCCTTAAAGCAGCCACATGAGCTCCTGGAGAATCTGCAGTGGGGTGTAGAAGGAAGGAACACATGGCAGGTGGGAGCACCTGTCCAAACCCTCCAGGAAGCCCTGCCCAGGCTGGGAGAGAGCTTTGATCTGAGCAGTGGGGCTCTGGCTCATGCCCAGCTGGTTGTGACAGCTCCTGCTGTAGCTTCTCAGGTTTCTGTCCCTGTGTGGGGCTGATGTGTCCGTGCAGCCCCTCGGGGCTCTGCTCCACAGGCAGGGACAGCCAGGCTGTGGTGGGGCCCAGCGCTGCTCCTTCCCTGGCAGACGTCATTCTGCCTGCGTGTTGTTCCCAAATTTAATCTCATCATATTTACTCGTGCTCCCTGACCTCCCCCAAGGTGTGATTTTCCCTGCGTGCTGCCCGAGGGCTGTGTTTGAGCTGTCGAGATGCGGGGGCTTGGCTGTGCCAATGGGTTTCACTCACTGTTGCTGGAAGAGCTGGTGAGAAAATCAGCAAACAAGGAATATATGGAAAATATTTTTCTATCCCTCCAGGGCTCCGTGTGGCAGGACTGGCACCTGCCACTGCCACTCTCTCAAGTGTCCCACAAAACGTGGCCATGGGGTGACAGCTTTCAGCATGGGACAGTGGTGTCCCAGGGCAGGAGGCACTGGCACTGGTAAGGTGGTATTTGATGAACAGAATTTTTGGATGTTTTGCTGACACCAAAGCGCTGACTCCCATAAATATCCCTTCCCAGCTGATGGCTGGTTCTGCTCCCACTAGGACTGTTGGAGTTTGTGCTTTGTCCCTGTCCCCTCCTCATGTCATGGAGGGTGTGACCCTCTTTTTCCCAGTGGCCTTAATTTGCATTTTAAAAGAGAATATGCCATAAATATCCACATGTGTGTGCCAGGATGGTTCCTGAAGGTTCCTTGCAGGCAGCAGGAGCAGCATTCCAAACGCTGGGAAGGTGCCTGTGGCCCGAGCATCACTTAGCACAGAAATGGCATTTGCACATGGCAGAGCCACAGTCACCACTCACCACTGCCACCAACATCAGCAGGGACAGCTTTTAATCAAGCCTTATGCACTCAGGGGTTATGGACAGGAGTGAGCTTCCCAGGAAGCAGGTGGACCCCCAGCTCTGGAGAGGCAAGGGTTTTTCCCTAAGGAGCAATGTTTGTGCCCATCATGCCCTCCAGACAGAGCTGTGCTGAGTCCTGGATGGCACAGAGCTCCCTGACACCAGGCAGGAGTGTACTGGTGAGGTACAAATGCTTGCAGTGGTGCTGGAAGTCCTTATTTTTGGGAATTTGTCCCTGGTAGTGTGGCTGCCAGGGAGGGAGGCTCAGCAGTGCCGTGGGCACCGCTGTCCTGGGGGGACAGAGCACAGCTCCGCACTGCAGCACACGTGCAGGGGATAATTTGGGATCAGCAAGAACACCAAATGTGCATTAATTTTAAATGTACCATAAATGACACATTTTTTCCTTGGATAAGGCACATTGGATGTGATGCACGGCCCCAGGGGAATGTGTCGAGTAAGGCTGGGGTGAGCTCCGAGCTGTGCCTGTGCTTGAGCACGTTGCTGCTGTGTGGGCCCCTAAGGGGGTCACGGGTGACCCCGAATGCCCCGTTTGCCCTTGGCATTGCCTGCCAGGGTGTTCTGCAGCCCACTGGACCCAGGGAGGCACAGCGAGGTGCTCTGTGGCACTGGCTGTGCCTGCGGCTGCGTTTGCATCCAGTGCGAGGTTTTGCTCCGTCTGGCAGGTGAGCGTCCAGCTCGGTGTGGGCTGAGCTGCCAAACCCTCCTTCCTCGCAGTGACTAATGGCTGCCTCAAGGAACGGGCTCTCAGGGGAAGTTTTCAGCTGATCACTGCCAGAAGGGCAGTTTCTGTGTTTGGAATGAGAATTTGCCCAGCCTGCACGGGGTGTAGGCCCTTGTAGCTGGATGAATCAGGGAAGGACACGTGTGTTAGCTCTGTTGTCCTTGGTGTCACTGTTCTCAGTCCTGTCTTGGTGCTTTCCCCTCTCCCACTGCTGTAGGTCTGCTCCCCCAGTGTGTGACTAGGTTGTTGTTGCTGTTCCTCTCCCTATTTAGGTGCTAGATTAGCTGGAATTGGCTGGTGGGTGGCTTCTCTGCCTCTCTCTCCTCTTCTCGCCCTGAAACTACTGCCCCATGGCTCATCCCCAGCACTGTCACCTGGTGGCTGTAAAATCTCTCCCCTCCACTTGCATCCTTGCTGGAAATAGAAAGCTTTTAACACAGCAAAGTTTAGAAAAGCTTCTAGAGCTGGGCTGGCAAAGCAATGGTCCCCTGGGATTTCAGGTTTAATGAGGCAGGAAAGAGCTGGCAAGGAGGAGGTTGTGCCAGCCTCGTGGATCAGTGCCTGGGCTGCAGCCACGAGTGCTGACACGGGGCTGCACAACCCAGGCAGCCACAGACACCTCTGAGACTCGTGCTGGGACACATACCTGGTGCTGAAGGAGATTTTGGTCCTGAAAGCAGAGGGAGAGCTGAAGTTCGCAGGGGTTGTTGGGGTGTGTCTCTTTCTGGAGCTCTTCTGCAAGCAGTGAACCTTGTCATGAACTCCAAGGGTCAGGAAAGAGGGTTCCTTCTGCCCAAGACAGAAGGTCAGGACAGATTCATTAGCTGCAGTGACACTGGGAATGAGCCTGGTCCCCGATGGAGCTGTAGGCAAGGTGAACACCAGAGCCTGGGCATGAACCACACATCCCATCAGCTCTACTCCACATCCCTGGAAGTGTCCAAGGCCAGGCTGGATGGGGCTTGAGGCAACCTGGTCTAATGGGAGATGTCCCTGCCCAGGACAATGAGATGCTTTAAAGTACCTCTCAACTCAGTCTGTGATTTCATGATCACCAGAGTCAGTCTGGGGGCTCCATGAGGCCCAGCTGGGCTGGCTACATAGTTTAGCCCACTGGAACTGAGTTGTTGAGAATAACTCCCTTGGGGACCCAAATCCAGGCAGTGCCCATGCCAATCTGGGAGCTGCTGGTTTTATCTGAGGCTGGGGAAATGTGGAAATGCAGAGCCCAAGCAAAACGCTGTTGAGTCCCTGCAGAGCAGCACCCACCTGGGAGCCCTGCACATGTCCCTGCTGCAGACAGCTCTGGCTCCCACAGGACCCTTCTCCTCCTCCCCAAAATCTGCCCCTGGGTTCTCTGCAGATCCATGGGGAGGCAAGCACCACGTGCTGGGGACAGGGTGCCCTGGGGGGCTGTTCATCTTCCCAGCATGTGGGGACCCAGCGGGGCGAGAGCTCTGCCTTCCCAAAGTAGGTCACACCGTGAACTCGAGTGATGTCGTGGGCAGAGCTAAAAATACCAGCGGAGCTGAGCGCTTCCCCAGCAGCTGCGAGGGGCCATGGCCTCGCCGGGTCAGGCTGTGGCCAGCACAGGGTCACCAGGGCCCTCGGGCTGCCCAGGCCAGGCTGGATGAGGACCAGGTGATGGAAAAGCCCCTCTGGGGCTGCAGGTGCAGAATCCACAGAAGAAAATGTCTCTCTGCTGATGGTGTATAAACCATTGCAAGTCACCTAGCAGGTGGGTCCCTGCTCTGTGCACAGACCCTCTGCAAGCCTGGCATGTCTCATTTCCAGCCTCCTTATCTGCCCCTCAGAAAAGCCCCTCAGCTTCCTTTCATTCCACATTAGCAATCACTGGCAGAAAACGATGGGGAGAGGAGTGTAACCCCAGCGTGATACAAGAGCTCATCAAAGCAATTTCTTTTCTCTTGGGAAAGTGAGCATTTCTCTTTTATTGTCATGTTTGTGGAGGGCACCGAGAAGATGAGCAAAGTGGTGCTGCAGGGACAAGAATGGAAGGGCCCCTGTGCTGCTCTAAGGTGGAGGTGACAGTAGGTTTGAGCTGGAGCCTGTCCCCATCACTTGCACTCCATGGTATGTCTGCAGCTCAGGGACTTTGTCCATCTCCTCTCTGGGGTCTTGTCTGACTCTTTTGCCACTTCAGCTGTTCCCTAGAGACACCTCTGGTGTCCTCTGCCCTGCATTCCTTGCACTGCAGGACTGTTCTGCTTTCCTCATCCTCTGCCTCCACTCTCTGCACCTGGGGCAAGTGCTGTGGTTGCTGGAGTGATGCAAAACCAGCTGCTCTGAGTTACTTTCCCCTGATGTCTAGATTTTTTGTATCCCATCTTTTTTTGCTGAAACCTTTCCTCCCATCCTTTTTTTGGATGAAATGGTTCCTCCCAACTCTTTTGGATGAAACCTTTCCTCCATTCCTGTTTGAAAGCTGGCCTATTTTAACACTGCCAAGTGAAAATGGGTTGTGCATAGAAAAGATCCCAGTCGCTCTATAGAACTTCTCTGTCATAATTATTCACTGCCAGTCCTTCTGCTCCCAGCAGCTGTATAATTTATCAGCTGTGTTTTGTGCTCATCTCTCAATCAATGATGAAAACATTGATTAGTGTCAGGCTGGGACTGACTCTGGCAGAATCCCTCTAAATCATCTCTGTTCACTGACGAGTCCTTGTTTTGGAGCTGGATTTGCAGCTCTCCATCCATTTAATGTCGGCTTTATTGGGATTGTATAGCGCTAAATTTGTAATTAGGGTGTCATAGGATATTAAGTCAAACATGTTGCCAAAAGCTAAGCAAATAATGGCTACATGGTAACCTTTATCTACAAACTCATAATTTTCTCAAAGGATGAACTGAGGCTCATTTGACAGGACACTTCCCATTACAGCGCGCTGAGGGGTGTATTTTTAATCCCTGAATTCTATTTTAATTGAATTCTCTGCGTCCTCTCCGGTTTTCAATCTGGATGTGTCGTGCTGGCCTGAGCAGCTGTTAGCCAGGGCAGCTGAGCACCCCGTCAGCATCCTGCCAAACCTGGCATCTCCCAGGTTTCCAGGCCCTCAGCAGTGGGTGGAGGCAGCTCAGCTGGGTTCAGTGCACTGCTCGAGGGCCCTCAGGTGCAGCTCACACAGCTTTCTGCTTCACAAACCCCACGGATGGCACCCCAGATGCTCTGGGTTGTTATTAGACCACAGACAGTTTCATCACCCTCATGTCTCACATTCCCATCATTTCCAAATGCAGAAGGGACCCACTGAGGGCCTTGTCACTAGCAAACCCCCTCATCAGGGAATGCTGGGGCCTCTCCATGCTTGGAGATCTTCAAAATCCACCTGGGCAATCCCCGAGCAATGCAGGGTCACTTGGACATCAGTCCTGCTCCAAGCAGTATGTTAGACTGGAGACACCTGAGGTTGACCAAAATCCTTTTGTGCTTTTCTAAGTCTACGAAATGAGTTTATAACACCATTAATGTTTCTTTTGTTTCTAATGTATCTAGTGAACAACTCTTTACTGGTTGTGGTTTTGCCAGACATGGATTTTCGTCTGTCCATGTACCCTCCTCTGTCAATTGCTCTGCTCCATTGCTTGATGTGGTTGTTGCATATTGATCAGTATCTATTCCTTTCTTCCTCATCATATTTAGTGTCATTTTTCCTTCAATGGCTGTTTTCAGGATTACAGACTTTCAGGATGGGCTTTCAGCCAAACTTACATTTTCTTGACTCTGCAATATCAGCTTTTCTGCCCTGTCACAAGCTCAACAGAAAGAATTGCTAATTTCCCTCTCTGCAGAAGGTTTCTTCCCTTGAATTCTCAGAATTGCCACCATCTCGATGAGGTCTGTGAAGTTGCTGGTTCCATAAGTGATGAAAAGCCCAGCCAGCCCTACCATGCCATGGAAGGTTAGGTGACTCTGTGGCATGTCCCAGCAGGAGCAGAGTGCTGAGCCCATCCAGTCTGACCAGGTGCCCAAGGGAGGTTCTGCTGCACCTGCTCACACCTGCACTGTTCTCCCTGAAAGTCTATTCCACTGCTTCACAATCCTTACACAGTTTTTCTTCAGGTGGAACCTGAATTTCCCCACCACAGTATAATCCCATTGCTCCTTGCCCCGTCCTGCCTTCAGTCTTGTACATTCAGAGTGTATTGCTTCAATTTCCTGGGGTGAATCGATCCCATTTTCAGTCTTTTCTCACAGCTTGCACTATCTGACCCCTCCTGGTGCTCCCCCTGAGCCCCCTCCAACCAGTCCAAATCTCCCCTGGAGCATCACAGGCTGAGGTTGTCCCAGCCCTGCACAGCCTGCACAAGGCTCTGTTACTGTTATTTCTCATGCCTTGACATTCACCTGCTCTGCACAATCACAGCACTTCTGACTCTGGTTCCACTGAAGATTTGCAGCAGCATCCAGGTCCTTTCCTCCAGAAGTGGTGATGGATTGAGCTTCTGCCCATCCCAAGCTCGCTGCCAAATCCCACTCAGCACGCTTTGAGTCATTATGAACCTTTCAGGGCTGCTCTTCTTCCTCTCCACAGGACAGCTTGGAAGTGGGGCAGGAGCAGGGACAGCAGAACCTGAATGCACACTGTGACCATTCCTCTCCTGTGCCTTGGGCTATTTTGGTAGCAATTGTGGAATTTGTTCTCCTTGCCAACAGGGTCTAAGCTAGAGACTCTTTACTGCTTGTGCCTTTGTGTGATGCTCCAGCTGAAGCAGATGGCACCCATTTTGTTACACCCTCACCATGGCCAGGAGCTGCTGATGGCCCTGAATGTGTGTGCATCCCTCTTCATCCTCTGGCTGAGCTTTCTGAGTCATCCTCCCCAAATATTTCTCCCTGCTCTCTCCCTGCTCCTTGCTCTGGGCAGGATCAGTCCCCACGTGCCCAGCTGCTGCTGCTGCCTTGTTCAGCCTCATGGCAGGCAGAAACACCATGTCAGAGAGAGCTGTTCCTGCCCTGCCCTGGGCTCCATGGAGAGTGGGAACTGCTTTTCCAGCTCTTTGGGTGTGCCCTCAGAAGCTCTTCCAGCTTCCCTCAGGTGTGTCAACCACACCCCTTGGTGGCTGATGCCACAACTGCTTGGTGTCATCTGCTGGAAGCACCCTTGGCCCAATGTCTGATGAAGGTACTGGACAGCACCCCCACGCAGACCCCTGAGGGGCACCACTTGTCACTGATCTCTGTCTGGACATTGAGCCACTGACAATTACTCTCTGGATGTGAGCATCCAACCAATTCCTCACGCACTGAGCAGTCCATCCATCCAGTCCATATCTCTCCAGTTAAAACAGAAGGATATTGTGGAGACTGTCTCAGAGGTCTTACAGAAGTCCAGACAGATAACATTTTCTGTAGTCCCCTTGTCCACTGATACAGGTGATCTGAGCCCTTCTGCCTTCTGCCAGCAGATGTTTCATTTCAATGGTTTAATTTCTGCACTTTTAGATACAGCAGGGGTTGGACATGGTGCAGGGTAGGGTAGGAACAGAGTTTTGGGAGTGGGGTGTTTCCAGATATACAGTCACACAAACTTTCCCAGAATCATAACAATTTTTTCTTCCATCTTAGATATGACGCAGTCACTTCAAACTTCAGCTCTTCTTGTGCTGCGTGGTGCCAATGTCAGGACAAAGTCAGGCTGATATTTTGCCAAACAATAAAATACTGAGAAGTGGATGGAGCAAAAACTGAGTAATCACTGAATCATTGAGCAATCAATTACCTCCCGATCTGTTCCTGGAGCTGTTTCTGGAATCCCGACCTTGAGGAACTTCCATTGTAAGTTCTTCCATTGTAGTCCTGCACCTGCACAGCTGCTGAGCAGTCCCTGGGATCTCTGGGAGTAAACGTGTCTCTGGTAGGTACAAAATCAGTTTCACTTCACTGAGTAGTCAAGTGTTGGAACAGGTCACTCTGAGAGGGATCAACTTCCAGTAAGTGCCTTAGCATGGCCAAAAGATTGCTGTGCCAGATTTCCAGCAAAGGCCTCCAGAAAACCTTCACACCAGGGCTTCCAAAATTCTGTGAAGAAGTTAAGGAATCTTTTCCCTATATGGCATATCAGTATTGTTGTTTCCTTTGTTATAAATTGGTTTTGTTATCTACTGTAGTTTATTATGAGGGACTGGGTTATGTCAGTTTGATGTAGCCAACAGGAATTAAATGGCATTACTATCCTGCTCAACTCCTCCTTCCTGCTACAGCTGATGCTCCTTGCTTTTGCTTCTCTCCACCTGCTGGGCCACTTTAAGGAAAAAAGAGGGATGTAACATTATGCTGCTTTTGAAATGCTCAGCTCTCCTGACCCAGAAACATGGTCTCACCCAGAGTCTTCCTCTCCTGGGCAGAGGGAGTTCCCTTGCAGGGATTTAGGGATTTAGAAAAGGTCCCATCCAAGGGAAGGACACTGACCACAGCAATCACCTGTGCTGTGTCTTTTCTTTGGTTAATTGGGATGTGTCTAGTGCAGTAGTGGAGCCACCACCCCTGGAGGGTTTTTAAATATGTGTAGATGTGGCATCTGGAGACATGGTCTGGTGGTGGCCTTGGCAGTGCAGGGGGAATGGTTGGACTTCATGATCTGAGAGGCCTTTTCCAACCTCAGTGGTTCTAGGATGCTGATAGTTCACATTTCAAGCCCTCAGCATTGACAAGGCTTCCATCTGAGATACAAATCTGTATTATTAATAAATAAAGGGTATGGCTGAGTGCTGAGACATCTTTGTGGCTTGCCTGTGACCCGGTGTCACCTGGCTGCTGTAAGGCAAAGCAAGACCTGGATGGAGCAGCCCTGTCAGGAAGGCAGTTCAAGATTTCAGCCAGCAGAGTAATAACTAATTGAGTGTATTTCAATCATGAGATCCACAGATGGAGAGCAAACTCCACAGAGTAGAAGGAAATTGCATCTTAGAGTAATCTGAATGTGGGTAGATAATTAGGCCTATATTTCATGGGAACATTTGCTGGGCAACATAATGAAAAGTCCAGCAACATAATTTTCTTTAAGTAGTGTGATGCCTCCCACTGGGGTCGTGCCGTGCCAGTGCTGGTGCTGCAGTGCAGGGAGCAGGGAGATGCAGTGCCCAGCCAGGAGCTGTTGCACATTGGTGCCAAGCTGGAGCCTGTGCTCCCCCTCTCTAATGTCAGCTCAGAGAAAGCTGCTGAGGCTCCTGTCCTGCAAAACGGTGGCAACCCCACAGCCTCATCGTTTTTCCACCTTTTCAAACAACACATGAATCTGCTCAGGTTGTGCTTGCAGAGCCGGGCAGACCCAGTGCAACCCTGGGAGCCTCCCAGTGGGAAGCCAGGCTGTTGCTGCTGACCGAGTTTGGAACTGTTCATGCTCTGCGTCCTTGCTGATCCAGCCTGGGAGGTCAGTGGAGGCTGAGGAAGCAGCTCTGGGGCTGGGATTTGGCGAATACACAGGTGTGCATGCCTGGGAAAGGCCCTTGGCCCAACGGGAGCATGCTGTGCACTCCCAGCCATGCTCTCTCTGTCAGAGACAGGCTGCTGCTCTCACCCTAAGAGAGTGCATCCACCCTCAAGTACCCCCAGAGTGTGACTATGTGTAGGAAGTAAGACCCCAAGACCTTATTCAATGTTTTTTTCCCAAATCTGGAATAAAAAGCTTGCTTTTCCCTATCCTCTGCCCACAGCTGAGCACAGAGCCTACCTTCCAAATCTCCAGTTTGGGAGGGCTGCTCTGCCTTGCTCTGCCAGGACCTTGCTGCCTTGTGAGCAGCAAGAGCAGACAAATAATGTAAAACAGTATCTGACCTCTTCATAATGCTGGCAAAAGTAGAAGACTTTGGTAAATGCAGTTGCTGAGGAGGAAGGAGGCGAGGGTTTAATCTTTGAGCACAGGTCACCCTGTGCTCAGGGTCTCAGGGGGCTGAGTTACCCTCCCAGCAGTGCTGACCTCAGCAGCACTCGGGGCTGGGACAGGTCACACAGCAGAAGGCAGAGCTGAAAGGCTGTACCCAGCCCTGGCAATTACTGATTAGGTCTTTTACTAAAAATAGCTGGAGGTGAGCTGGCCAGCATGGGGTCTGAGTGCCCTGCATCCCAGCTGGTTCCGAACTGTTCACCCCAGGATCAGGACTACTTCTGGTTTGAACAAGCTTTGCTGATGCCAAATGCTTGGCCGTGTAAGAACAGCTCTATGCAAACGAATCCACTCAAAGAAAAACCATAATTCTTGGCAAACTCCAACTCCTTAGCTATTGATATTGCTTCAGTGATATATGGACTAATTTTGATTATACCAGTGTTAGGAATGTTATTTTCTTGCAGTGACTCATTAGCGTGAAGTTCGGATTTGATGAATTTAACAGCAACACCTTGAAGGGACTAAATTGGCCTGCCAGGAAGGTGGAGATGTGCTACTTGAGTGACCTTCTGGCATCCAGGAGACCTCGAGCTTCCCAGACACTTGGCCATAACCATTGCCTTCAAACTCTTTTCCAGTGCTGTGTGAAAAAAAACATCAGCTCCTCCAGCTGCCTCAGTGTTATGGGCTTATCACCAGCTCTCAGAGCTGCTGTGGCTTGTCAAAAGAGCTTAACTGGAGCAGAGTGTTTAAGGACAGTGGGCACATTAGTTTGTCTTTTCAGTCTTGTTCAGTATGAACACACGGGCCAGTTTTTTTGTGCAGAGAAATGGGAGCAGAGGGCAGGAGACTAAAAACATCCCTGCCCTGTCCTGTCTGTGCCACTTCTGTGGTCTGAGCACATCACGTTCCTGGGGAAGCACCTGCACCTTGGCTTCAGCTGTGGTGATGTGAGCCTGGAGAAATGTCTGTGGGGAGGGGTCCCACACCTCCCTTGGCATTGCTGATTCTGGTACTTCACCCTTCCCAGGCCCTGAGTGACTTGGCTCTCTTCTCTGCAGGGACCACAAATAATCCTGGTCCCAATTTGGACCACAGGAGCTGCAGTTGTCCCCCATGGGCCATTAAACACCCCCCCACCCCTTATCCTGGTTTTATGCTTACCACACTGCTGAGTCCCTTCCCTTATCCTGGGTTTATAGTCTCACCAAAGCCAGGAGCCAGCATGAGGCACAAATGGATCTGGGGTGGGCAGGATAATATTCAACTGAACCTGGAAGAAAAAGAGGCTATTTCTGAGGATCAGTGCAGAACCCAGTGCTTGAGGAGTTTGGATTGTTTTTCTCCTGTCTTTATCTTTGTAATTATCTTCTCTGGATGTCCTGAACCTATTGCTTAGTTATTCACTGTCAAGAGGTCCTTGTATAACTCTTCAGTGTCTCATGTACTTATGACCCTGAATACCTTAACATCAGCTGCAAGCTTTGTAACTCCTTTTTCTTTTTTTTCCAATTAATTTTCAAGATTATTTCTGAATATGCTGAAGTAAGCAGAGCCCTGCCCAGGTCCCTGTGGGGCTGCTTTCCAGCCCATCCAGCCCATTCAGCTCCATTCAGGAGCCTGCCTGTTGAGAGCTGCTCTTTGGGAATATTTTAAGCAGGTATTTATCTGTTTCAAATATTTTCTGTTAATCCCATGGTAGCTGCATTCCTGTAAGATACTCGTGTGACAGACCTTTTGGAAACCCAGGCAGACTACACCACACACTTATCAACCCCTCTAAAGAAATGTAATACGTTTATCAAGATTCCTTTTTTCCAGGAAAATCAACTTTCTTTTCTTCCCAGTATTTCAAATGTACCCAGCTCTGCACTAATGAGATTCTTGGTGACAATTTCACTTTGCCTAGGAGGGAACCTCAGGCTTCAGGGTCTGTCTTAACCCCAAACCCTTTGCATTTGTCACCTTGAAGCTCTCAGACAGTAAAGCTGTTACATGCAGTGATTACATGCTACAATTAAGTAATAAAACTGTTTCACCTCTGGGCTCTCACTGGACACTTAGGTGAACCATCTCAGCCTGGTGCATTTGCACTCTCTAGTTTGGCTATTTATTCCTCAACTTCTTCTGCTGACATTTGAACATGAGCCAAATCCAATGTCGCGTCCATATAAAGATGACTTTTGGCACAGGAACGTCTCCAAGCTTTTCTTCACTGACTACAGATACAAAATATTCATTGTTTTTCTGTTCTGATCTTATCTGCTATGAATGCTTCTCTTGCGCCATAGCCAACTTCTGACTCTCCAGCTTGACGTGCTTGAAGAAGCATTTTTATTGTTTGCCTCTCCCTTCTGCAGGTTGCTGCTGTGACTGGTTTTGGCCTTATTTCTCCTTTTTTGCATTTAAGTTGTCAGGATATACAGTTTTTGCTCGTTTAGACAAAAATGACTTTTCTAAACATAAAAAGAATGGTACCTTAAAGTCTGAGTATCAGAATCTGATCTGAGACCTAGACCTAATCAGGTTTGAGGTTCTGGGTTTTCTGCTGGACAGAGGTGTGCTGTTTGGTTTGACAGGATGCAGAGAGACCAGATATTAAATGATGCATTTCTCTGGACAAAACCATCACTGGTTGGGATGGACTTTGCCTGGCTTGGGCTTCAGGGCATTGCACCTTCCCCAGTGGAAGCAGGGAACATTCCTCTGGCCAGCTGTTATTATTTTGGAAGGTGTTTTGGGGTGAGATCCCATGAGAGCCCCATGAGTGGAGGTTTGGGGCTCGGGTGGAGGGGCTGTGATGCTCCTGGTCCCCTCAGCCCATTTCCCTGTGTGTGTGTGTCTGGGAGGCCCTGTTGCCATGGAGAAGCCGTGGGAACTGTCTGCCTGCCTCGCCTGACTTTTTTCCTAGCACGAAGCAAAGGCATCTCTCCAGCTGTAAAGAGCCCCCTGGCTGCCTCCTCCTCCCAGCCCCCTGAGTGCCTGGGATAAACTCAAAATCAGGGAGGAAACTCTAAAGGAAGTCAGGGAAGAAGCAGAGAGCAAAAGGGGAATCTGCAGGGGTGGGCGAGGGCTCCTGGGGTGCTGCAGAGTGATGGAGTTGGGGGCTTCTCCAGGGCACACAGACCAACACAGGAAATTCCCAGTGGATCTGTGGAAATCTTGCCCTGTGAGAGTAGTGCAGCCCTGAGAAATGGACCAGAGCATGGTTTACGTCTCCATCCTTGGTGGTGTTCAAAACCCACCAGGCCAAGCCCTGAGCAGTCTTCAAAGTGAGCCTTGCTCTGGGCTGGACCCTCCCCAGCCTCAAAGAGGGACACCTTGCTGGGGAACGGGCAAGGGAGAGTTTGAGGGAGCTCCAAGAGGCACCAATAAGAGCAATCTGAACATAGGATGAAGACAGAGGCATCCATCTGGATGCTTTTTAATTCTGGGAATTGATAGCACTGGGCACAGCTTCATGGAGGCTGTAACTGCATGCATGGCTCCAGTTCTCTACAAGCATTTTTTTTTTTTTTTCAGTTGCTCACTCAAAACAGATGGATTTTTTTCTCCTTTTCTGTTGTAGGAACTCTTTGGTGACATGACTGTACAACAAAAAACAGGGTGGGGGGATAGTCATGAGTAGAAATTTAATTGGAGTCAGATTCTGCGGAAAAAATCCAATATGTTGAGGTTGAGTTTTGTTTTGAACATTAAAATGCCACTGTGAGCAAATTTGGGGTGCTTTCAGGTAGATCTGGTGGGAATTGTGGCATGGATAGAGCAGACCTGCCTGTTAGTTTGGAGGGCAAGTTGTATTTTTAAGGAATAGCATTTGCCTCAGCTGGCAAAGTATTTAAACATAGAAATAAAGAACCCATCTAGTTCACATACAGGGAAAAAAGGGCTGGGAAGCACAGGCTGACCTTATTTTTTAAGTATTTCCATGTCTTTATTGTGCATACATGGCACTTTTTCTGCTCACAGCTTGAGCTTCAGCAAAGATACAGCTCTGAAAACTTGTTATTCATAGTGAATTGTTCAGATTGTGATAAAATTCTGCCTGGTGAGGTATTTGTATCCTGCTCCTCGTGTCCACACAAATCAGAGGAATTGGGTACCTTCTTCATCTTTTTTCCTCTCCCTATAGAAATTACTTTATTTTTTTAATGGGTAGATTAATAGACCAAACAGACTTAATTTGTTCAAATCCTATTATATTTTCTTGAAGATTTTACTTTTGAGTCTATGGAGAGAGAGGACTGAAGGTTTTCTCCAACATTTGGTCTCTTCATGCATGGTCTCTGAAGGACAGTGAAACATGAACTTTTGCTACAGCCCTTCCTCAAGGTACAGACAAGACAAGGTGTGCCTGTTATTCCCTTCTTCAGCTGCCTCTTTTCTCAAAACCTGTAGGAATTTTAATTATCTATAAAACTTCTACCCCTCTGTCCAATATTATTGAATGAGTGGCTCTGAGTTCTTGGGGTTCTGCACTTGCCTGCTGAGTCAAGGCCCCCCCAAAAAACAAACAAACAAACAAAAAAACAGGACTTTTTCTGTATGTATTATTAATAATATGTAAGATTTTGCTGCCCCACTCCCTCAAGTGCCCTGAAAGTAAATTTATAAAATACTTTCCCAAGGAAAAACACATTCCCAAACCCCCTAGGGATCAAAACCTACACCCATTAAATTGATCTGGGGGCTGGAACCCCTCTGCGGTGAAGAAAGGCTGGAGGAGTTGGGAGTGTTCAGCTGGAGAAGACCTTCTTGCAGCCTGTATATATTGAAAGGAGGCTTATAAGGAAGATGGTGGGAGACTTTTTATCAGGGCCAGGATAAGAGGCAAAGGAATAGATTTAAACCATGTGATAGGAAGAAATTTTTTATGAGGAGGGTGATGTGGGCAGCTGTGGCTGCCCCTGGATACCTGGAAGTGTCCAAGGCCAGGCTGAATGGAGCTTGGAGCAACCTGGGCTAGTGGAAGGTGTCCCTGCCCATGGCATGGGGTGGAATAAGTGACATATGAAGGTTCCTTCCAACCCAAGCAGTTCTGTGACTGTACGATTGAAGATCCTCTAAGGCTGGGTGGACTGGTTGATCAGCTCCTTCTGTTGTTGAGTTTGTTTTCAAGCACTCAATGACCTCAAGGCAGACATTTGCTCTGGCAGGTGACACTGGGCATGAGGAGGTTTCTGAACACCCCTCTCCCCCTCACGGCTCCTCTGCTTCCAGTCACTCTGGGAATGGCTGTGTTGCCTGCTCTGGGACAACGGTGGGAAGCAGTGACTTGCTCAGGGGACAAAGCCAGCGGTGTTTGTGTCAGTCCTTCAGAGCTGTTGTGCACTAAACCCGATGGCCTGACCTTCATGCCCGTGTCCACCCCACGAGCAGAGGGATGCGGCTGCACTCATACTGTCCTCCTGTGGAAAATAAACCGCGTGTGAAACCTTTCCCCTGTTCCGTCAAAGGCAGGCTGCAGGTTTGTGTCAAAATGACTGATTTTTTTGCAGGTTGCACGTCTGCTTCCTGACAGGAGCATGGAGGGAGCGATCCCCGGGCCTCCCCTTGCAGCCATGTCTGACGGCTGCTGGCTGGATGTTCCCCTCAGGTAGAATCGTGGAATCACAGAGTATCCCGAGCTTTGTACATCGGGATTCCACCAGGATCACCCAGCCCAGCCCCTGTCCCTGCACAGCCCCCCCAACACTCCCAGCCTGTGCATCCCTGGGATGTCCAAAGGCTCCTGGAGCTCTGGCAGCCTCGGGGCCGTGCCCATTCCCTGGGCAGTGCCCAGCACCCTCTGGGGGAAGAACCTTGCCCTGAGCTGCAGCCTGAGCCTGCCCTGGCCCAGCTCCAGCCGATCCCTGTCTCTTGTCCCTGTCATAGAGCAGAGATCGGTGCTGACCCTCGGGAAGAGCTGCAGCTCCCGCAGGTGTCCCCTCGCCTTTCCCTCCTCCAGCTGCAGCCACACACCGCCCATGCGGGGGTCCCACCGCCCTGCACGGCCTCTGAGGCGGGGCCGGCGCCCCCTCCCCGGCCATGATGTCAAGCGGGCGGAGGAGGTGCCGCTGGCCAAATATAGCGGCGCTTCCTGGGCGGCGGGGCGGGCTCGTCCCTCCTTCTCTCCCTCCCTCCCTCCCTCCCTCCCTCCTGCCGCAGTCAATGGGGCGGCAGCGGCCGCGGCGGAGCGCAGCGCGGGCCGGGGCCGCGGGCCGGGGGCCGGCATG
>CM031872.1:7539621-7592909 GCA_018697195.1 Certhia americana
GCATGGCGGGGCGCTGAGGCGGCGCGGCGGCGAGGGGCGGCGGTGCGCCCCGGCATGGGCAGCCGCGGGGCCCGGCAATGAGCGCTCCCCCGGCCGCGACCCCCCGTGCGAATATGGGCACAGCCGTGTCCAAAAGGAAGACGCTCAGGAACGAGGCCATGTCGTCCGTGGCGGCCAAAGTGAGGTGGGTGCCGGGGGCGCGGCGGGCGGTGCCTCGGGGGCCCCGCGGTGCCGGGACCCTGCTCGCCCCCGGCCGCCTTGGGTGCTGGGAGGAGCCCCTAGACCCTTGGGACGAGCCCAGGCACCGGTGCGGGCACGACCCGGGGTTTGTCCCCCAGGGCCATCCCGAGGCTGGGGAATGGCACCTGTCGGTGGATCCCTCTCGCTGGCTGCCCCGATCCCCCCAAACCAGCCGCACACTTGCTGGTGGCAGCGAGCGGCCGTGCCTCTGCACCCCGCGCTCCCTCAGCATCCGGAGAGGTGACTTGTCTCCAGAGGTGTCCCCGCCGCCGGCCCGGCCACGGCACCCGCAGGGTTTTATTTGCTGGGTTGGCAAAGAGCGTGTGAAATGAGAAGTGGATTTGTCAGGGATAGATCTGTGCAATCTGCGGGAATTCGGAAGCGCGGTCAGTTTGCTCGGTGGTTTCTCCTCGGCTGAAATGCCTTGTGTGCGTGTCCGAGGGCAAAGTCAGCAGCCTCCTAAAAGGGGTCTCGCTCCTTTCAGTGGAAAAACTGCTCTGTGAAAATCTGCACCCGCCACGTCTGCCCTCCCCAGCAGTGTCCCAAGCCACTACATGGGGCAGTTAAGGGATTCGGGTTCTATGTTGTGCCTGTTCTGGTTTTATATTGCTTGTCCTACAGCGTAGCATTTCATTCACTGCCTAGTCCTAATGCTTTTCATTACCGAGCATGGGAGATCCAAGAAAATACATTTGCTGGTTAAATTACTTAGGTTTAAAAGCTGTCAAAGATAAGCTTTGCCTTAGTGACCTTTCCCAGATGAAAGGACCCCTCTCCCACGCAGCAGTGCAGGTGTCACGACGGTCATCGGTGACTGTTCGGGGACATTGGCGCAGCTTTTTAGCTGCTCCTTAGGCACAGCTGTGCCTGGGGGTAGGTCTGTCACTGTCTTTGCTACAGCTAGACTGGCTCTTTGCTGCTGGGGAAAAATTGTGAGAAATTAAACTTTTCAGCTGCATTATGTAACACCTTCTTTGTGTCGTTAGAATAACCTGGAGTCAGGTTATTTATGTGTAGGACTCAATCCGTGTTGCTGAAAGATCTCAGTCACCTCTCTTTAACTCAGCGTTACGGCATCTCTGTCATACTGGGAGGAAAGAGAAGTCTTATGGCTTGAAGTGAAGAGATGCAAAGCTGTCTGTATCTTGCCATCTGTTTGAGTTGTAAAGAAATCCATCCTTCAAACTCTGGAGTATCTCGAGGGAAAGCTCTCCAGGCAGAGCCTGCAACTTCTCCCCACGTTTTGTTGCACCCTGTCCATAATCAATAATGAAAACATTTATGCTTTCCATGGCATTCAGAGCTTTGGAAGTGGTATATTTTGTGGTGATGTCAGCCAGGTGCGTGTACAGAAATGACACGTAAAGCACCATAAGTGCTGTGATGGGATTCTGGAGTGGGATCAGACAGTCACACAAACAACACACTCAGTAATTGGTAGGATTTCAAATGGTAGTGTGGGTGTTTGGGAACGACTAATGTGTTTTGAACGTAATAACTTGTTAGCCTACACCAGGGTGGGCAGATGCTGCTCAGGTTTTCTCAGCTGTGTGGAGTCCAGGAGGAGCCTCGAGGATTCTGGTTTGCTCTATACCTGCTGACAAGCTGCAGGTACAGGTTTGGGGGAGCTCTGAGAATTACGGTGGTTTGACCAGAAAAGTTATGAGTGGATTTGGGCTGGGGGACATAATGCCCTTGAGGAGTGTCTGGTCAGGTAGAACAAGGCACAGGATAGGTGCTTTTATGTATCTCCCTGTTGATTCCCGTGCTAGAAATTCCTGATTCAAAAATCATTTGAGGAGATCAGTGAACTTACTGAGGGGCTCCCTGCAGAGCCTCTTTGCATGGAGAAGGTGCTGGTGGTGACAGGTGCTCTCCGTGTGCCTCCATCCTGCTGCTCCAGGCATGGCTCAGTCCCTGCTTCCATGGGCTCTGTCATGCTTAGAATTCTACAGGGGCAGAGACCCACCTGCTGAGAGGTTTCCTGGAGCACATCCACACAGCTCCTGTGCTCTGCCCTGGGTCCTCCTCTGTGTATCTCTCACATCCTTATCTATAGCAAGGACTCTGTAGGACGCTGGATAAGGGAGAGGCTGCTCTGTCCACCCTACAAGGGCTGGACACTTGGGTCACCTGTGTGGGTAGCACTGCTGCAATGATCATGTGCCCTGTGGGTGTAGGCAGCTGGGGGGATCCTGTTCTTGTGCTGCAGAAAGAAACGCCCTGAGATTGCTTCTCTGCATCTTCTGGGCTCTGTCCTGTTCGTATTTCTCATGACTTCTCTTTAGAGGGAAAAATCATCTGGAATTCCACTGCAAATCCAAGTGACCACAGTGTGTATTTCTTCCGTGTGGTCGGAGTCTGTATGCACACTTGGCTGTCTTACTGAGCAAGGAGTAGGGCTTGTTTGCTGGTGTGAGTAATGGGATCCAAGCAGGAGGTGCAGGCTCCGTAGGTTGTTAAATTAAAATCTCTGCAGAGCGACTCAGGGGAGTCTCATGTCCCAGGAGCTTTAATTAAGCTGTATGCAGGTTGTTGTGTGCTGGTGGTTTTAAGTAGCTTCTTACAAACTGAGGACACAATTGCTCTGTGCCCACTGTGGAGAGCACTCACGATGCTGCTGACTTTGGTTTCTGTGATCATCTTCTCCGGGAGGAGTTGCAGCGCTCTGCTCATCTGGGAAGGGGCTGTGCTTGGTGCTGCTGCTCTGATCGCCTCTGAAGGGCTTGGATGCAAGATCTCCCTGTCAGGAGGGATTGTTCCCTCCCTGTGTGTGCTTTTATTGCCCTGCAGCTCCTGGGCTCCAGTGCTGGAGGCAGGGCTGACGCAGTTGTCCTTGAGCGGTGACCTTGGTGCTGCCCCTCCGCTGACAGCCTCTCCAGGGCCCTGGCTGTGGCTGGCTGACCTCTGCTCCTTCACTTCCTTAGAACTTTTCCAAGGGCGCAGATGAGCCAAAGCCCTTCAGAAATGGGCTTTCGTTGCTCTTGCTGCCTTGACACCTACAGCAACACACCGGCTCTCCAAATGAGGTGATAAAACAGATGTTTTCCTGCAGCTCTGCTTTGTACTGTGCTGGCCTACAGCTGTTCTTTGGGAGAGCCTGACGGTGAGAGCAAACAGACATGAGTCTTTTGCTGGGTGTTCCAGAACCATCTCTTCGTGCAGTCAGTAGCACAGGAAATAGTTGAGTTGACAGTGTGGTTCGTCTTGCCCAATTCCATGACCTTGGCATCTAGTCCAGGGTAGCCCACAGAGGGATAAGAATTTGGTCTCACTCCTCTCTTCCTGCCTAGAGAGGGATGAAGAGTGGCTTTGAACGCAGCATTAGTTGCTGTGAAAGGGTAAATTTTTCATTGATGAAATGCAGAGGTAAGTGACCATGTACCTTATCCCATGTACCTTCTTGCTGCGTGAGTGATTTTTGGCTTAGCTTCAGGTTCTTCATGGAGTCTAGATTCTTCTTTTCTGGTTGTGAATTTTCTGATGGGTGATTCAAACTGTCTCTTTGATTACCTTTTTCTTTTAACTTCTGCTTGCTCTTCCTCTCTTCTCCTGTCCAAACTTTGTGATCATAAATTGCTCCAGTACTGTGGGGTGTCTGAGACCCATTGCTGACATCAAAACTCCCTTTATTGTGAGTGAGAATTTTAAAACTAAAATTTTCCAGCTACCATTTCTCTACGTAGATATTTTAGAAAACTAATTTTTGTCAGGGTATTGTTACTATTAGGCTTAAATAACGTAGGTGTCAACAGTCTTTAATGACTGAGCTGTTAACTGTGGATGTGCTGGAGGTGTTCCCTTCTCTGCTTGGTGACAAGAGCAGGATTGCTGCTGTAGGAGGACGTAGGTCCTGATGATGCAGGTCTCTTCTCTCCTGTATGCCTGAGATGCAGCACTGTCAGATGCTGTCACAACAGATTCCTGCTGCAACTCCTCTGGGCATTACTTCTGAAGGAGCACAAGAAGGTGGTGGGTGTTCTTTGTTTTTCCATGTAATACTCTTGAATAGTCCAGGTTTTGCTTAACTTGCTGCTGTGCCCTAAATGGAGTTATCTGAGGTCTTTCCTGTATCTCTGAGTGTTTCAATCTGCATTTCTTTACTCTGTAAGTGTCAGTTTGGTGGATAAATTTATGTGTATCAGTTTCTCATAGCCACTGGTGTGCATCAAGGCCCCTTTTATCCCGTTGATGTGATTATTTCAGAGACATGAAGGCCATTCTGTGCTTATTACATTGTAATTGAGATCTTTGTTATTTGGCGGCTTTGCTCCTTCGAGCAAATCTCTGTCTAGACTGTCTGTGCTTCTTCACAGTTCTCTTCCAGACGTGAGTCCAGCTCTGACATCTGAGGCACAGTGAGTACTGGAAAATGCCCCCAGAAGGGCAGCTGCCTTTACTGCCTGTGTTGTGCTGCCCCATTCCTCCTTCCCTCCCTGGAGCCATTCTGATGGAATGCTGGAGGAAACGCTGGTGTTTTCTGAGGCTTATCTGTGCTGGGCAGACTCAGCAGCACGGTGTGCTAGAGCCCTGGTCCCTGCTTGATGTCCTTTCGTTAAATCAAGCTGTGCTGACTGTGTGACACGCAGGTTTGGTCTGCCACTAAAGTGAAAACTTCTCTCCAGATGAGTCAGGACTAAACTTGTCCTGTCATCAGCTGATCACCTCTCAGTGCTACCTGCTCATTTGTATGCAGCTTTTGCAGTGTGATACACTCAGGGTTATAAGGCACCTTGTACTTCATCTCATCTATGTGAAACAAGTTTTCTTTTTCATCTCTTGCCAGCTAAATTATGCCAAGGGTGTTTCTGCTCAGAGCCCACTTGAAGGGGTTTATGTCCAGTTCTGTCTAATGGTGTGAGGAGACTTGAACTCCATTGGCAACGACAGTGGAGGCAGAGCTGAGCTGAGAGAAAAGTCCGATTGTGTGACTTGTGGTAATAGATAAAAGAGAGAGAAAAGAATGGGATGAATAGAACAGCTACCATCTGCTTGAATTTTGCTCTGGCTTTTATTTTGATCAAGGTGATGGATAGCCAAGGAGAGCAGAGAAATGGCACAATAAAGATCCAGGCAAGTGCTGGTGAACTGGGGTGACTGTGAGGGCAGGGAAGGAACACAAAAGGCTTGGCAAGGAGAGAGTAGCCATAAGGAGCAAGAGTGGCCATCAGAGTCCCCTTGGCATAGGGCACATGCAGACATTTGTGGGAGATCCGCTGAGGCACAGCCAAGGAGAAGCCGATGGCACTCGGAAAGCAGGAATCTATACGGGAACCACTGAGATAATAGTCAAGATAATTAGTGTGAAGTTTCTGGTGTAATTGGCTGGAAACCCCCCGTTGCACACTGTGCTGTGCAGCAGCAGTGCTGTGTTTGCCGGGGCTGGGGAGCTGTGCCCACGTGCCCACGTTTGTTTGCTCTCAGGTTGGCCTGAAGGGTCTGAGAGCTGCAGGGTGGAACGGCCAGGACAGAACTGCAGGTTCAGCCTGGGCAGGGAGCAATGCTTTTGAGCAGCTTTGTGCTCCTTGGCTGTGCTACTGACCTGCATGAGAGCTCTGGGTATGGCCTGTTCTCTGGGTATGACCTGCTCTCTGTGAGCTCCAGCATTTGGGATTGAACCCTCCTCTGCTCGGGGAAACCAGTGCGAGATTAGAGACACTGCAGCACCTTCCAGCCTGGGCTCTTCCTCGGTGTGACACTGCTTTCACCATGGAATAAGTGGGCTAGAGGGAGCAGTGCTTCCTGTGGCTTTGTCTTAGCCAGTTATCAATTTGGATCTTAGGAAATGCTTTGTACTGGTTTTCTTAGCCTGTGGTTTGCACACTAAAGGTGAAGCGTTGGTTCAGATTTTCAGATAAAACAGCTTCGAGCATTGGCAAAGAGGTAAATGGAGACAATGACAGATGAATTTGGAGCTCATGGAGCTTTTGAATTACAGACTATCATCATATTTCAGCATTTTTTGTGTAAATCACCATGTTCTCTCACTGATAATTTACCTGAGAACTTTTTTTTCACTGTTATTTTTTCTACATGGAATGACTGCTGATCCACAAGAGAAGCTCTGAAGTTTTTCCCAATGGTCTAAATGCGTGCCCTGTTTGTAAATGGTGTTGGTGATGCCTCGCAAGGAGAGACATTTCCATGGGAAGCCTTGGAGTCCCAGAAGTCCTGGGGGAAGATCTAAAGTGTCTTGAGCCCACTCATGTGCTCAAAGTGGGGCTGCTGCCGATGCTGTGCAAGACCAGCCGAGGCTTTGGCTGAGCTTTAACCACCTCTGAGGTGGAGTACAGGAAGAGCTCAAGAATTCTCTTGTGGCTTGACTAGCGTAATGTTAAAATCATAGAATTGTTAAGGTTAGGAAAGACCTCCAAAGTCAATGAGTCCAACTGCAAACCAAACCCTGCCACATCCACCACTAAACCATGTCCCCACCTGCCACATCCACATTTCTAGGGATGTTGACTCAACCACTTCCCTGAAGCAGCCACACTCCAGTTCCCAGCTTTGCATTTGTATGTTGCTTCAGGATCAAGTCCTGCTTTTTGCCTGGGCAGAAAGATTGAGAGTGTCAGGAATATCCATGAGGTGCTTGTCCTCCTGGATGGGTGAACCATGATGGCTACCATTTGCTCTTCATAGTGGGATTTGTGGGCTGATTGTAGAGCTCCCCATCTGACAGCCTCTGTGTGACCATCTTTTGGGGTGTTAGGCACTGAGGAGGACATTTTGGGCAGCTGCCACCCCAAACCAGTGTCTAAAGGTACAGCCTCAGACTGAACTGTAAGAAACCTGAAACAGGAAAAACCTCAGCACTGTCTGTTAGTCTGTAAAGATGCAGAAGCTTAAAACTTACTTCTTTCTTTCTCCAGCTGTGCTGCTCCAAAGCATTTTGCATTTGACTGCGCTGAAATTTAGTCCCAGGGAGATTAAATTACTCTTTCTTCATCGTTCATATTGATCCTGTGTTGCCGGCTGTGGATGACAAATGGACTTCCCACTCCTTCCAGCCCAAGTCACTCTGGGAAGTGCATTGGAGCCTTGTTAACCTTTTCTCCTCTGGGAGGTAGTGCATAAAAGCAGTGGGGAAGATCCTGGCTACACGAGTTGGTATATGCAAAGCAGAAGGGGATTTTGGAAGCCATTTTCCACTTAGATGTTTAATGACCATTATGAGCCTTTTGCAGCAGCTTGAACTGGACAGGATGTGCTGAGGCTGAGCACCTCTGAAGGAGGACAGTGGATGTGATGCCTCAGTATGGAGAATTTTCCCTGTTGCAACAAATCTTGTCCTTCCCCAGGAGATGCTGCTGTGCTTGAGGGCCAGGAGCGCTCAGCTCTGGGTTTCTTGGCTTGGCTTGGCTTGCCAAGGAGGTGGGTAGCTCTTTCACCTCCCTATTTGCCAGTTTCCACCCTGGGCTACCCAGTGACAGCTCAGCCTGATTGGGATGCTGCAGACCTTGGAGACATTGTTCTACAAACCTGGGGAAAATGGATGGCTGGGGCAAACCTGGCTCTAGTATTGGCTCTCTTGGGTCACAAGTCTGTTAAGTACAGGAGAAAAATCACAGAACCAGGACATTACAAATGCCTGGGCAGTTGGAGTCTGGAGGTTACTGTATTCCGTGCCTTGACCAAGGATTCCTTTCCTGTGTGGGTTGCAAGCAGAAAGAGCTTCCCTGGTTGGAATATTCATAGGTTTGCTCTCTTACGTAGGCCTGGATGTGTGATAAGGGTTGAGTTTACCCTGCTTGCTTGAGTCTTAATATATTCCAGTAAAATCTCGGTCATCCACAGGACTGGAATCCATCAGAGAAGCAGGAACTGCTTTTGTGGAAGGTTGTGGGTGTCTCTCAAATAAGCTTGTCCAGTAATCCAAATACTGACATAGCTGGGGCTTGAGAACTTAGGGTTCAGGTCGGTAAAATGGGCATTAGCAACCATATCTGAGCCTTGATGGCTCCCAGGTGGGAGCTTTCAGGACCTGTAGGAGCCTGGAGTGGTGGTTGGCTCTGGGGTGGAGATGCCTCCTTCTTGGGAGGAATGCCTTAACTCAGGGGGGCTGGAGGCATTGAGCCAGTTTCTGTGTGCATCACAGATTTCATGCAGGTGCTTTTCAATTCTTTTTTTTTAAATTTCTGTAGTAGAGAAGCTAAAGCCTAAACTAGTCCTGGACTTCTAGTCATGGAGTAAATTTATTTATATTTTATTAGTTTTAGTCATGTACTCTGTTTTCCCCTTTGGCCAGGGAAACACTGATGTTCCACCAGAACCACTGGAATCCTGGCATGCAGGGAGGAAGCCTCACTGCTCTGGCATTGTGTTTCCATGGGTGTCACCTGAGGCTGAGAGAATGTTAGGAGCACAGCAGTGCGTTGGTATTGAACTGTTCCTTCTTTCCTTGGCCTTTAAGCATCACAAATCTGTCTCTTTTTCTCCTTGGCTTCCTCCTGATGCTGGGACACAGAGCGGCGAGGGCTTTTGGAGAATACCTTTCACAAAACCATCCTGAAGGCAGAAACGGCTCAGGTAAGAGAACTGATGTGCCTTGCTTATGTCCTTGAGTGCCTGCACCTATGCTTAATAGTCTTAGACTGCAAATTAATTTATTTATCATAAACAGAGTGAGATCTCAGTAGCAGAGACACAGGAGGAATTGCCCCCCAGGAGAAAAGGCAGTTTGGTGACCCAAGGCTTGGTTGGGCTGTGGGGATGAGTTCAGTTAGGGGACAAGTGCCCTGTCATAAATTCACCCGTGCAGCTGATGTCCTTAGAAGTTGCAGCTGGGAAGTGACAGCACTGCACAAGGCTTCTGTACTGGTTTGTGACTCCTAGGTCTTGCTTTCACTGGGGTATAAAAAACAGGTGAGTTATATTCTGTTCACTGGTGTGAATCCTTGCTGGTAAAGTGACATCTGGATTTGTTCCCAGAGTTTGCTTCTACAGGGGTTAATCTGAGATTTGTCTAGATGAGCTACATGTGCTGGGTAATGTGTCAGTATCTTCCATGTAGCTATTGTCCCCATCAGCTTATCATGAGTTCTGCTTGATGAGCAGGAGAGCACAGGATAGACTCACCTGACTTCTAACAGGGCTGTGTGTTCTCTGTTAGGAAAGAAAATATTATGCAGGCAGTAAATTCATTGCAAAACCTACAGAAAATCCTGTGGAATCCACAGAAAGTCTGTGTGAACAAGTAACAAATCATTCTGTGCTGTTGAACTGTACAGGGAATAAAGTTACTAAATAGAATGTAATGTAGAGTCATGTTATCATTTTAGGTAAGCTGTGTGTGTTTAAGCCTGTACAGGAACTGCTTCTTGCTATAAGAGCAGTCACACAGTCCTTGGCAGCCAACTGAGTCCTTTTTTCTTGGATCTGTTCTAATGACCTTCAAGTTGTCCTTGACTGAATAGTGCTAATGTTGTGGATGGAAAGGTTCTAAGACAATGTACTGAGGTTTTCTTGGTTTATTTTTATGAATAACTCCAGTGACACTTTATTTATAAGATTTGGTCTGAGAACAGTATGTGGAGGTTGGAAGGGAAGGGGAGAGAAAGATTGGGGTTTGATGCAGCTGAATTGAGGTGTCTGTGGGGCAGCAGGAAGGGAGGGCTGGACAGGCTGTGCAGAGACCGGCTGGCAGGGGCCTCCCAGAATGACAAAACCTTATTTTTTTTGTTCCTTCCATTGTCACCATTTCTGCAAGTGTTTCTGTCACCTGGAATCTTTGGCAGTCCTTTTTGCAGCCCCTCTACCCCAGTTTCCAACCGGGAGAAGTGTTGGCTCCTGCTCACTTTGTACTGCTGTTGTAGTACCTGTGGTATCATGTTGGGGCCAGGCAGAGAATCTCTGATGGAGACAAAAGGAAATTGCAGATCTGTTCAGGTGCCTGAGGCCTGGGCAGCCCTGGTCAGTTCCAGGGAATGGGAGCCTCTGTGATGTGCACTTAAAAAGCTGCAGTTTAACACTTCCTTGGGGTGCTTCTGTTTCTCTGGCTGTGGGTAATGAGAACATGGAAAGAGAGCTGATGTGACTCCTGGGTCATGTGCCACAGCCAGGCTCCCCAGGGCAGTATTTCAGCCCTGTCTGTGCTTGTGATTTCCCCAGAGAGCTTATGGATGCCTTTTCACCCACTGTCCGTTGGTGTATGAGCCTTGAGATTGTTTCTGAATCCAGGAGAATTTAGTTGCCACAGGCAAGAATCAAGCAGTGAGAGACACACTTGGAAATATCACAGTACTTACAGGATCCTTAAGTATTCACTTGGAAAGAAATAAAATTCCCTAGAAATTACTCTAAATGCTAGAGGAAGAGGGGAGGAAAAAAAAAGAATCGTCATTTTTAAGTCATCTTTTGAAATTCTGCAATGTATAACTTAACACAGTCTGTAACACTTCTATATAAATAACCCCAGTAGGAAGGTTGCTATCCAATAAGAAATGCTGCAAGTAGAAAATTTGGCTCCTTTTAGTTCATCCCAGCAGCCCGATCACAGGGAAGTCACGTCTCTCCTTCCTGCAGAAATACCATATCAGGATCACTTGTGCAAATTCTGGAGGCTTCACCTTTGTCTGGGCAGGGTGCTGGAGCTGCAGCATGAGCTGTCACCCAGTGACTCCAGGGAAGCAAAAGAAGGGCCTCTGCTGCAGAAGTTGAAGTCATAGCACAGATCCAGAGGGACCTGGGTTGGCTGCAGCTCCTCAGAGAGCAGGCAGAGGCAATGTGAGCAGGAAGGAGCTGTGCAGAACCCAGCTGAATCCTGTGGTTGAATTCCCACTTGCATGTGTTGGTACCATAGGTCACGAAAGCTCAGTGCTCCAAAGAATCGAGTGCTTGTATGTGTCTGTCAACTCAGCTTTCACCGTAAGTGTTGTACCTGGTCAGACAGGCCTGTTTCTGCTGTCACAAACCCAGCTGTGCACCCAGGTGCTCCCTGCACTTACAGCAGACTGAGCTGGGATGAAGGCTCTGGGCTAAATATGACTGGAAGGAGGCAGACCTTGATTCAGTAGAGAAAAAAAAAAAATGGTTTAAGAAATGTTTGAAGTCACTGATGAATGCAGTAAGGGAAAAAAGAGGTGTGAATTTTGAGGAGCAGGAAGGTAGTAGAGCCATCAGTGGGACAATGAAGGCCTAAATGGAGGAGGGAAGGGCAGGATCCTCCTTTTCTAGAGCCAAGAGCTAGAACCTTCTTTCTCCTTGTGCAGGGCAGTCCTCATGCAGAATCTTTGGGATGTCAGTTCTTTATTGCTGTATCTGCTGGTTCAGCTCCTTGGCAGAGGGGCTGACGCCCCAGGAGATCCATGGCGATGTGGAGGGAGATGCAGGGTGTGCAAACACTGCCCCAACTTGCTCCACTTCTGCTGCACTTTATTCTTTGAGGATTGTCAAAAAAGTTTGCCTTTTTTTATCTTTTTAATCCCTTGACTCCAAGGAAAGGGAAATATATAAATGGCTTTTGCATCCCTCATAACTTCACATTCCACAGCTGATCAAAGAGCTGCTTCTTCAGTCTTAACTTCTATTTGTGGTGGCTCCTCTGGAGAGCTTGTGTATCTGTGTGTGGCAGAATGTCTTGGAGAAATTGGGGAGTGGTAATGAAGAGCTGCAGAGGGATTGTACATCAGCAGGACAGGTCAGCTGCCTTGTCCAAGGGCTGAGTTGTGTACAAGACTGTACTTACCTTCTGTTTTCAGTAAAAGTGCAGCGTGCTCATGCTCTGCTTGCTTTACTGGGGCAAGGGGTGTGGAGTTGCACAGCTGCATGAGGGAGAGAGGCTTGCAGGTGTTGCAAGGTGTACCTGGAGGGAAGAAAGGTGAGGGGGAGTGTTTGTTGGTTACAACTTCTAATTTTTCCTGATGTGAGGCCCAAGAATTTCTTGGCTCAGAAATACTGTGTGACTGTCTATTCCTGTGCGACTCTCCAGTGTCTTGTTCAGGAAGAGTCTTTTTCCAGGTGACTGTGGAGGTGCATTTACCTCTCCTCTTTCTCAGAGGTTATGTCAGGGATGAGTTTTCTTCCCTTTGTTTCCCTTTTGGAAGAGGGCAGTTGCCTGCTGGTGGGGAATGAATGCTGAGGATGGAGGGGTTGTCCCTTTGGGATCACTCAGATTTTCTTCCCCTGATCTTTAAAATATTTTGAGGAATTAGACAGAAAGGGAGGGTTGGACTCTGCTGCAGGTGACAGGATATGGATGTATTGAGGGAGCTGGTGGTGATGCATCTCCTGCTCTCTTCCTGCCTCTGCCATTAATTGCTGGCTTATTCATGCAGGATGGAGGTCTGGGAAGGTTCCCATGAAGAGCACTCTGCCATGTTCAACATTCATTCTGCCTCCAAGGCTGTGGCCAGAGTCTTTGCTGACTTTAGTAGCTTTCTGGTACCTTTTAATGAAGAAGTGTGTGTCCCTTGGGACAGACTTAGATGCAGAAAGGGATAGAAATGTTGTGAAAGGGAAATGTAAAAAGGCTGCAGAGAATAAAGCGTGGAAGAAGAAATGAGTCTCACAGAGCTCATGGAATTTTGGGCATTCTCCAGCTTAGGTGTCAGAGGCCCCATACTGAGATAATGCATGAGATTTTATCTCCGTGTTCTGGAACTGTGAGAGGAAAAGGTACCAGGGCATGGGGCAGTGACATTGAAAAGGACAGCAAGCAGGCCCTTTGAGAAATTCCTTGCTGTCTGGGGAAGCAGGGATCCATCCTGGTGAGATGGGATTCAGACATAAGGACTGGGAGGGAGCTGTGGGTTTTTTTTCCTGTTACTTTTTTAATGTGTTTTGCTCAGTGGGGTTATTGGGAGGAAAGCTGCTGCTGCTGGAGTGGGGGGCTGTAGGATGCAGCACTGGGCTGCCTGCTGTCACTGGCTGCTTGGGAAAGGTTTTGAAAACAAGGGAGAGGGGGAGCTCAAATCTGAGGTATCCTTGGTGCTGCAGAGGTGATGGGCCTTGGGCAGGAGCTGCCTAGCAGGCCTTGACCCAAATTCCCCATGGTGCCTGCTAAACCAGCATGGATACTGGTTTTACATCAGGACAAACCAAAGGGGACAGTTACCTGAAACTGGAAAAGCTTCTTTTTGAGCTCAGAAAAAGTCATCTTTCTGTCTTTCCTTTGTTTTTTTGCATGATGTTTCAGTCATCAATGTGAGTGTGTAAGGAGGAGAGAGCCTCTGTGATCATGCCCAAGTCAAGTGGCAGTGAGGAGGGGTGGCAGGAGCAAAACCATGTTTGTGCCTGTGCTGGGTGTGGAGCCACCACTGGATCAGTCACTTGTGTTTGGAGCCTGGGCTTTGGCTGTGAGCATGTGTGGAAGGAGCAGCCAGTCACAGAGGAGCTTCCTGATGCTGCCAGAAACTGGCATGGGGTTAGAGAAACCCCAGGTGAGGCTTCACAGGTGCCCCAGGCTGAGAAACGTGTGAGCTCAGCTTTCTGTGCCACCTGCAGCTCTGCAGTGCTCTGAGAGGGACATTCAATTCCCTGGGTTCAGACTGTGGTGCTGCCAGCCCAGCCTGGTTCAAAGTAAACACCAGGTTGGCCTTTTTCTCTACAAGATGTTTGTCCTGTCCCCGGGACAGACCCAGCAGTGCAGCTGGCTCTGCTCTCGGTGTAACTCTGTGCTGGTGAGGTGGAGGTGACCTTTTTGGGAAGAGCCCGTGCTTTGGAGGGAGTTGAGGGTGACCTCAGCTCAGGACAGAGCAGGGATATGAAATCTCATCTCTGAGGGCTTCAGGCTGCTTCCAGCATCAGCCAGTGCAAGGATGGTGTGGGTACTCACTCTGGAATAGGTTGTTGGCTTATAAAGGGAGCAAAGACGTGGGTCACAGTGTTACCATGGAGATGCTGAGGCCGGTGATGGAGCTGCCACTTGCTCCTTTGGGTTGTGTCTCACAGTAGCAATTTCATCTATTCACATTAATGTTACAGGCCAGACTAAAAGGTTACTCACCTATGAACTCCAGGTCAATGCTATCTTGAGTTTGTTTGTTTTCAAAGCCCATTTGAGCAGGGAAGACTAATTGGAACCATTTTGTCATAGTTAAGTGACCTTCTGGTTTCTCAGAGCAGCTCCCTTCTAGAAGCGGCCTTTGCCTGTTCCTTGTGGCTTTGCAAGGGAGCGTGTGATGTTCCCTTCTCAGGAGCAGTGTGGGTGGGGTAAAGTCCCAGTAAAGTCATGGTGGGGCAGGCCATTACCTTGGTCAGGCCTCAGGTAACCCACAGTGAACACTGTACAGCTGAACAGTGAACAGTGTGCACAGCTCAGGAAAGACAAGGAGCTGCTGGAGAGGATCCAGCAGAGGCTACAAAGGTGATGAGGGGTCTGGAGCATCTCTCATGTGAGGAGAGACTGCAGGAGCTGGGTCTGGTTAGTCTGGAGCAGAGAAGTCTCAGAGGGGATCTGATTAATGCACAGAAATATCTCCAAGGGGTGTCAGAGGATGGTGCCAGACTCTGTTCAGTGGTTCTAGTGACAGGACAGGGAGCAATGGCCACAAACTAAAATACAAGAAGCTCTACCTCAGTATGAGGAAGGGGAAAAAGAGCTCTGGATCAGGTGCCTGGGGAGGGTGTGGAGTCTCCCTCTCTGCAGACATTCCAAACCCACCTGGACATGTTCCTGTGTCACCTGCTTCAGATGACCCTTCCTTGGCAAGGGCTTGGACTGGCTGATCTCCAGAGATCCCAGCCAACCCCAGCTATTCTGTGATTCTGTCTACTCACTTGGCTCTGAAGCTACTGCATGGCTGAAATGCCACTGTGACCTTTTTTTTAATTGTTGTATCTCCCATTTTGAGATCCCTGCCTCACACGTCAAGAACAAAATTCCCGTTTTTTCCCCGTGATGTTTCTTATCACCTTTCAGCCTTGAGCCCAGCAAGATGGGCTGCCTGTCCTGTGCCAGAGGTCATGTTGTTGGGAGAACAGAGCTGGCATAGGGGGAAGCTCTGCATTAGCATCTCTGAGAGGGAGCAGAGGAGACCAGGATCTGCTAGCGCAACTGAGGGGTAGTGACAGGCTTTGGGAGGTCTTGGAATTGAGACTGCAAAAGAAAATTCTTAGCTGTGCCATTTGAATGGTTGTTAGGGGTTTTGCAGTGCCCTCGGCTCTGGCCAGAGCACCTCTCTGCTCCCCTTACTGAGGGAATCACCTGGGTTCCTCCTGGTGCAAGGTAGAAACACCATTAACTTCATTCCTAATTCTGTGAGCAAGTCCATGTACGTTCACCCAAAACCTTTCCATTCATCTTCAGTGACTACAGCAGCTCTTTGATTTAAATTTGGAACTTAATTGTCATAAACATCAGGTCCAGAGAGTTCCAGCTGAGGAGGAACAGGGAAGAAAGAACTGTCTCTCTGAATTTTTTTTTGCTGAAATGACAGATGTTCTTTTAATAGGGTTTATCTGGATTCCCCTTTGCCACTTTGCCTCTGATGCTGGAACGGAGGCTTTAAATCTAAGGTGCTTTAATCATCAGTTTAGCTGCTAAATACAGGAATAAATTTGGAGCTTCTGTCTGTGCCTTGTGGCTATGTTCTGCCTTGATTTATAAACTTCTCATCCCACGGGGTCACAAGGCAGTCTGCAACACCTAGGAGTTTGGCTCCACAGTTGTGGATGGGCATCAGCTGGGGCTGATCCCAGCACATTCCCTGCTCTGGAGAAATGGGGTGGCAGTGAAAGGAAAAGGTGCAATTCCTTTCTCAGTTCCCTAAGTCAGTGAGTGCTCAAGCTAGAGTTACTGAATGAGAAAAGATGTATTGTAGGTGTCTAATACCAATAAATGCCTAATTATCAGGAACTACATGTACTGGGAATGTGGCTTCTTTTCTTCCCAAGACGCTGCCAGTTTCCCAGCACAGATTATCACTGCTGTTGGTCTCTGGTCATGCATGTGCCCTGTGTTGGGCAGTGCTGCATGGAAGGTAAAGAAAGAAATGTCAGACAGGAGCAAGTGAAGCCAAAAAGACAAAAAAGATGTGTGTTCAAGTACATAACGAGGAGGGTGAGAAGTGGCTTGGCCCTCAGGACTGGATGTCAAGCCCTGCTGAACTTGGCCCAGGGAGGCAGGGAAATACCACCTGAATGTTTCTGATACCAATGGACACATGATCTATAAATCAAGCATGCTGCTCTTCTTCCCTTTTTGTCTTGCTGCTCAGTCCCTCATGCACAATACATCCATGTAGAGCAGGAATCAAGGTGAAAAGAACCTGAGGAACCTGATTTGCCTGGTCCTAAGTAGCTCTGCAGCTGTGTGAGACACAGGTGTTGCTGCTGGAGGCAGGTGGGACAGCAGAGTCGTTCTCAGGGCTGGGGAGGAGGGAGCTGTGCCAGGCTGCCCAGTCCTGCTGGCCAGGGTGCTGTGGCAGGTGGATGGAGCAGCTGGGAGGAGTGGGAGAGGTGGCAAGAGCAATGTGAAAGTGAAAAGAAGGGAGCAGCAGCTCAAGGCGAGGGTGTTAACAGCAGCCTGACTCCAGAAGGCAGCTCCAGTCATTGCAGAGCTACTGTTGGTAACCCTTGGTTCTCCTCACCCAACATCCCCGTGGCCCAGCTTTAATCCAGCATTGATTTCTGGACCAGCCTGACTTCTTCCCTAGCAGAAGCAAACTACTAGCCTCAAATGCCATTGTGGCAGTGGGCACAGTGCTTTGGCACCTGAATCCTCTTCACTGCAAGCACAGACAAGGGTCATTGGTCACATCTTCGGGCTGCTGGTGTGTGTGACCTCATGTATGTGAATGCACAGACTCCTGAAATGGCATGGATTCTGGTTCACAGGCCAATAATTCATTATGAGGGATGTCTGAATCTTTTCCTTCCACACTATTTTTTTCTGTAGATAAATTCTTTATTAACGACTACTCTTGAATAAAGCTTCGTATTCCCTTTGCATTTGAAGTTGCTTCTCCAGTGTGTAATTACTGAAGGTGCTAAATTGAATGAAAACGAAGAATTATCCAATTGTTTTACAAAAAGAAAGCACATTGGTGTGCTGGCAGCCCTTTGTAGTGTAGATCATGAAAACTCCTACATAAGTGCAAGTGAAAACACCTTGAGGAGGGGACAAGTAAGGTAGGAAGAAAGAATTATCCTCACATTTTGCATGCTAGATCAGGTAGGTAGTTTATGTCAAATATATCTGGTCTTCAGTAAAAAATTTCAGTAAAAAATTGACTCCTACTTGAAACCAGTCATGCCCCCCTGAAATCTCTGTAAATTTTATGGAGCTGTACAGACCTCAGTGCTTATAAAACAGAGACTGGAATTGGTCTCTTTGCTCTTGTGATCATCAGCATTTTCAGGCATATTATGCTTTGGGGACTTCATTTTTCCATTTAGCCACAGATCCCAGAGCTCAGGAATTCCTGGATCTCTGAATTCCAGAGCTGTCAGTGTGTGATTGAGGGTGACACTCCTGTGTGTTCCCTCTGAGGAGGCTGTGCATCTTCCATACAAGTATCAGTTTCAGGAGGAACAGGGGCAACTGTCAGCCACGATTTTGTGGTGTCTTAAGAAATCTGTAGCGTCACTGTGCCCACACAGATTAGTAAATTTGACAAGTTGAGACGAGTACTTAGAGCTGGCCTTTGTTTTTAATTTTAAAAATGGTTTGTTTGGCACTATTAGCAAGCACAGATCTTGGCAGATCTCAAGGAGTCATTTGGTGGTGTTTTCCCAAGACATACCCACTCTAGAGCACAGTTAATCCTGGAGCTGGGGCGGATCTGAGCTGCTGGAGAGGAGATGGAGGGGCCCTGCTGCCTCTTGAGAGGTGACATGTGGTTTGAGAGACTCTGGGACCTGTGACCACTCTCTGCACTGTGCTGTGGCACTGTACCCTGCAGGTGGGTACAGGCTTTGGGATGACAGCCTGTGGAGCACCTTCTTTCACTGGAAAGGCCCTTGTCCATCAGGCTTCTCCTGGAGCAGTTGCAGATGTCTACATTGACCACGGTAGAGCCCTACCAGCCTTCCACCTTACCTGGGCAGTATCTGAGGGGCACTACCCCTCACTACACCTGGACGGGGATTTTTGACTTCATATGAAGCCTGGACAGAGCATCAGCTCCAGATTCAAAAGGCACAGCTCTTCTTTCAGGACTCCCAAAGTGTCTCCTCCTGGCCAGCTCCAGTATCCAGAGACTGTGAGGAGACCTGACTTGTGTCAGCCTGAACAGCCCTGACAGTCACTTCTTGAGCAGAGTGGCCAGAGACTGATTTATTTCCTAGTGCTGCTGGAGGAAGTTGTATCTCAAGCAGAAAAATGAGACAAGGGTGGCACCCTGTACCAGTACCAACTCAGTTCTGGTTGCAAACAGAGGAGGGGGAGAGGCCCTGAGCAATGTGGGCATGTTCCAGGATGGATTTCAGATTCAAAAGCTGACCATGTATGGCCTCAGCTTGGGAGGGCTCATCTCAGAGAGGCACAGGAGCACTTCATGGGCAGCAGCATGTAGCAGCAGTGAAGGGTCCATGTTACACACATACACCACCACTCTTTCCCAAAGGCTGTTCTCTTCCTCCTTCACTTCATGGCCAGTTACATTGTGGGTGAGTTCTTCCAGGTTGTGACTCAGTAGCTAAAGAAGTTACCTTCCTTAAATATCTACTGAAGTAAAGGCTTGGGTTTGCTTTCTGCCTCTGTTTTAAGTGCTTCTGTCTGTACTGGACACTAATGATTTCATTTTTTGGGTAGTAGTCACATAAATAATGCATTCCCTGCTGAGCCTTTTTGCCAGTCCCTGAGCTGCTTCCCATCTGAAGGGAAGTGTAAGAGGTAATTAACAGCCACTTGAAAAAGGATTAGCAGGTGGGTGGGAGCTACTGTTGGGTTCATGCATGGAATTACCATGGAAATGCTGAGATTTCCTGGCACTTCATCCAGTGTGTGGGCTCCAAAGATAGTTGCACTCATGGGCCTCTCTCCTTGGATCTTCCTACCCTGCAAGGGGAGCGGCTGTGTTTTCTTACAGGACAGCTCCCACGGGCCCAGCCGTGGCCATCTGTGAGACCGGGGCGTGCCGGGAGCGGGGTGCTGTGCTGCAGCTGTCAGCTGAAGTCTTGCTGCATTTCTGTCATGTCAAACCACCTGGCAGAAAATCAGGAGAAAAAAAAAGACCAGACCTTGTTGGTTTGCCCCTTTGCCAGCGTTCTGAAAAACACTCTGAGTTTGGCACATGGAGAAGGTGGTGCTGGTCCTTGTCCTGCAGACTGTGACCAGATCCATAGTCCTCATATGGCTGTACAGGGCTGCAGCTGAACCAGGGCCGTCTTGTCTGACAGCATTTTCAGGTTGTGCAATGAGACCTGCATTTGCTTCTAGAGTTATTGAGTGGCCACACATGTTTAAAGTATTGGGCCTCTCTGTGAGAAAGATCTCCCATTTCAGTGCCTGCTCTGGAGGTTTAGAAGGCAGCGATGGGCACACGTTCATCTGAAACAGTTCCTGCAGGGACCTCCTGTATCTGGCTCCCCTACACAGCAGTAGCAAAGAGCCTCCTGAATTTGCCAGTGTCTGTGGGGCTTTGCTTTAAGGAGAATGTGCCTTTTGTTTCAGATCACCTGCTAGCGGACTCCTACATCGGGCAGGAGGACTCCCCTGAGATGCAGCAGGTGGCCCAGAACAAGCGCAGGCTCTCGGTCATCTCGGACGGCAAATTCGAGAGGAGCTTCACCGAGGAGCAGGCGGAGAAGATGCCGAGCGAGGGCCCGAAGCCGCGAGTCTACACCATCTCTGGCGAGAGGCCGATGCTGTCGGAGCACGAGAATGACAGCATGGAACTGGTGGTGATGAAGGGGGCTGCCCATGAGGAGTGTCACCACGGCCACCATGCACATGGCGCCGGTGGCTCGCACGGCACCCGGCACTGCAAGGCCTGGCCAGGCGGCCGCCAGGGCTCCAAGGAGTGCCCCAACTGCACCAGGCTGGCTGCTCCTTCCCAGCAGTCTATTGAGCTGGAGCAGCACCCACCTGGCGAGGCTGGGTGGCACAGGAAAAGGCTGGAGAGGATGTACAGTGTGGATCGAGTGTCTGGTAAGTGAATGCTGGGCAACACGGAAGGTGACACCCATCTCATCCCAGCACAGGGGTTTTGATCCTGGGCCCTTCTGGTACCGTGCAGCAGCATTCCTAGGAAGGGATTGGCAGAGGAGGAGTTTGCAATAAGCTGAGCTCAGTTGGAGGCCAGCTCGTCCTAGCTCCTGGTCATCAGTGGCTGCTCTGGGTGTGTTTCATCACTCCTTCATGCAGCTCAGTGAGCAACTTTTCTGTGGAGGAAGAGCAAAGAAAAAGGACTCTGTCAAAGCCCTGCATCCATGCTCATCCCAGAGGCAGTTCAGAGCAGGATCCTCTCTCTGCCTCTTGCTGGGCAGAGGAAATCTTTGTGAACTGGTCTGTGAGAGCCTTAGGTTATGGTATTCTGTACTTTGGTGTGTTCCAAAATTCTTGTTTGCAGGGCTGGAAGCCATTCATGTAGTGCCATCTCATGGGTTTTCCATAAATACTAGCAAATTACACAGTGTTGGACTTTCTTCCCTCCTTTCTTCCCTGCTCAATGTTCTCAGGGAATAGGGCATGTAATTATTCCATTAGATTAAAAAAAAAAAAAAAAGAAAAAGAAAAAGATTGTCTTTAAAAACTGAACTATTAAATACATGCACAGTCTGTGTGCTTTGAATCATAAACTGATGTGCAGGCCATCTTTGCCTGTATATGGCTGGCAAAGAGTCTGGCCTAATTTGTCTGATTTTCTCTGTAAACATGCATCAAGGCATTTAGAGCAGAGAGTCTGGCCAGGAAAGGTCAGGGTTTTCTCCTTGGAAAGAAACTGTGTGTAAGAACTGTGGAGCTCAAACGGTCCAGCTTTCCTGGGTTCATAGTTTTCTGGTAAATATTACAGTGGTGTTTACTACAGATAAAATCACCAGAAGTTAGGGTCCTGGACCATATTTTCATGCCTAGGTATCTGAAATTAAGTGGTTGCATGAATATATGGCCTAAACTGAAGAATAGTAATGAAAAAAATAACTGATTATGAAATGTGTGGAAGAACTGCAGCCCCCTGAAATCCTGTGCATGATTTTTAAGCATTATTAATCTATTCCCCGGGATTTTTTGGGCTTCACATCAGACACTGAATGTGCCCCATATCAGCTCCTGTGAAGAAAATGAATTTTTTGTGCCCAAACCAGCACACGTGGACAAATCAGAATTGCACTTTGCGTTGTGGAACTGAAGGAAATTATTTGATACAGAAGCAAGGGAAAGCTCCACATCACTAAAGGAGGGGTTTAACTCCTCATAGCTGGAGCTGTGTTTGCTGGAAAACATGTGCTGGCAATTCCTGCAGGGAGATGCTGTTGCTGGGCCTTGGAATTCATTATCTGTTTTCAACCAGGCAGCCTTTTTCACTGGGCTCAGTCATCAATGTAGAGATTGGTCTTTCTGAAAATGTGTCAGAGTAGTTACTTAAATGGGAACAGAGTGAACAGTGCAGGACCTTTAGATGCTCCCATGGACTTTCCATGTGTCAGCAGCTCCCCTGGGTGCTCATCTCAAGCCTCTGGGTCCTGATGTGTGGCTGCACATGCAGGGCTGTGTCCCCAAGCCCAAATTCCATCCCAGCACTGGCACCATGGAAGGAGAGTTCTTTCAGCTTGGTTGTCTTTGCACTCGCTATCCAAGTGCTGCTACTCAGAGATAACTGCAGAATTGAACAGCACAAGTGCCACAGGTTGCAAGAATTCCCTGGCATGTCCCTCCTGCTTGGCTAGCAGGGAAAAGGGAGCAGAGAGGAGTGGAGCCTGATTTGATTTCCCCAGGGGTTCACCTGACAGTTCTGCTTCTGTTTGCATTTACATGACAAGTTGCTGCTGCAAACCAACAATTACAGCAGCCAGGCCCTATTGGCATCACTGAACATGGATTTTGATGTTGAGTTTCTGGTGCCTGACACCATTCCAGGGAAGCTCAAGCTGCCATCTCCTGCACTGCTTCCAGCATCTGATACAGACACATCCACTCATGGACAGAGGTGCTGAGATTTGGGTGCAGTGGGAAGTAGCTGCAGATGCTGGCTGTGATGGTGGTGGTGTCCCTCCAGTCTTACCAGGCCCCTGGCTCCTTCACTGTTCCCTCACAGTTGATGGTGACAAGCAAGGAGAATAAACTGCTCTGCCTGGACAGAAAGGATATGCTGCCAGCTCCTCGCAGCAACAGCCATACCCATAATCTGAATTTTAATTTGGCGAGTGAGCTCAGGAGCTGAGCTGTACTGCCCAGTCCCCACCTGCGAGTTCTGCTGATGTTCTACCCTTTGAAGGGTCCCAAATCCTTTATTCTGCATTGAGTGCAGTGTGGATGGCAGGAATATTTTTCCTATGTTAACTTCAGTCTATGAGAAAAGGAGAGAAAGCCTCCTGAGGATATTTATTAGCTGTTGTTCATAAGCTCTGCTTTGAACCAAAGCCTGTGGCTTAAAAGCTGTAAAACGCATTAAGAGACTGTCAGTCCTTTGAGATGAGTAGTCCCTGAGAAGCCTGTACAGAATTGTTGGCTAAAAAGGAATTTGTACAACTTCTCCTTAGCCACTTCTGTGGGTTGGAGGCTTCAAACAAGTGAAGTCATTTACAGTCTTGAGTTGTTCTGCTTTTCCTTCTGTCTCTGTGTTTTGGAGGAGAGCAGACTTTGGGACTGCATCAGAAGTCTTTAGCATACTGGAATGCAGTTTCATTTAGCATATATATTCCCTTGGAGTGCCTTTAAACAAGACTTGATGTAAACTGTGAGCTGAGGAGTGTCTGGTACAGCTTTCTATAGATTTCTTGGAAGCTGCGCTTCAAAGGAAGGCTCCCCAGCTGCAGTTAGCATTTTTTGCATCTCTAATTGCAGCTACTTTCTGTACTTTTAGGGAATAATCTGTAGGATATGATTATCTGTACAAAACATTTGGTGAGATAGCTGGTCTGTAGTAATTTTGCCTGCAGTGGGCATGTGGAGTTTGACTGGGCTTGGGCCAGCAAAGGTGAATTAAAAAATACCTTGACAATGCAGAATATTAAATACTATCAGATCTGAAGACTTGAATGACATGAGGCATGACACAATCAGCAACCTGGGGAAAGGCATTAGGCAAGGGAACCACAAACTGGGTGTGAAGGAATATGAAAAATCAGGTAGCCCCAACACCAGGAGTCCAAACTCACAAGTGTTGTGGCAGTGGATTTCAGTATCCCTCTGATTCCCTGCCTGCTTGACTCAACCTGAGAGTTCTCAGAAGGAGCTGCTGCTTGGGCAGGTTCCTCCTCCTGGTCACCACACTCATAATTGGTTATTTTGCTTTCTGAATTAGTGGTTGTTCAGTGAAGGTGACACAGTGTTCTAATGCCCTGGAACTAGGGAAAGAAACCACAGTTGGTTTGGGCAGGGCAGTTTACAGAGAGAGGTGACTAAATCAGCTCAGTTACCTGCAGGTTGTAGAGCTGATGGGTGGTTTGACTTCCAAACCAGAGGAACTCCTGAAGGCTGAGTCACCAGAATCAGGTGTGAGAGAGGGGTTTATTGAAACTTCAGTGGCAGAAAAAGAGAGGATAGTTCAAGCTTACTGTTCTGAGTGGAAGGTAAATGCTTTTCATCTTCTACTGGGCTGCATCAGAAAGAACTGGGGGAATGGGACAGTTTAAATCATTGGTATAAAGGAAAAGGCAGAGACAGGAAAATGCTTTTAATGAAAAATGTTTCTTTTCTCTGTTTTTTCCCTAGTTCAAATGTCAGTTCTGTAATTCCTGGATCATTCTAATCTCCAATGCTTAAGATAGAGCTTTTATTCTCCACTTAGACAGGCTTAGCATGAATTTACAGATCACTCAGTGGCAGTGTGCATTTATATGAGGAGGATGAGATTCGAACTCCTGTTTAGTCAGAGCAGGATACTGAAGGAAAGTCCCAAGAGAAAGAGCTTGGGAAGGAAAAGTGGCTGTCTGAAGGATGTCTGTGCCTGGTGGGTGCTCAGGCTTTGCTCTCTCTCTCTGTCTTGCAGATGATGTCCCCATACGAACCTGGTTCCCAAAAGAGAACCTCTTCAGTTTTCACACTGCTACTACAACTATGCAAGCGTAAGTGAAACCACTGCTGTGGCTTTTGTTCTGTATCTCAGAGTCCAGGCGTGCTCAAAGCTGAGGGTCCAGAGCAGTTGTGTGTTTGACATCACTGTTCAGGGATGAGAAAGAAAGAGAAAAACTTGTCTCTTGTTAATTTTCTTTCCCACTTACTAGTTCTTTACTACTGCTCTCATTTGTTTGATTTTACCCTCTGTAACTGTTCAGGCTACCCTGCTCTTCTCTGCTTCCCTGATTTTGTCTGTGACACTGTGGCCTGGCTGCCTCTGCAGAGCAAGGGTCCTGTGGATCACCAGCTGAGACCCTCCACCAGCTGCTTCTGCTGCACACATGTCCCCAGGGAAGGTTATTCCAGGCTTTCCCTGCATCTCTGCCTCCAGAGAGGTGCCTTCCTCTGGGATAAGATGCAGCCATGCAGCTCTGCGCTGGTCTGCACTGAAAAAGTGTCAGTAAAATCTCTGCAAAATATGAAGGGGTGTGAGTTAGGAGGAGCCTTTTCCTCCACATTCCACGCAGGTTCCTGGGTGCTGTGTTTGGGAGGAGGCAGCTCTCCAAGAGCTGAGGAGAGTAAGGGAAGCCTCATCTCCAGGCTGTGCTTGGCCTGTCAGGGAGTGCTGCCTTCCTGGTTGCAAGTATTTCCTACCTGACAGGAAAACTGAGGCAAGCAGTGAGGAAAATGAGATGCTGTTCTGCCTTCCAAGGCCCTTCCCCATCCTTGTCACCTTTTCCTGTGTGTTTCTTCCAATGTCTGGGACACCCACAGCTCTCTGTCTCTCTCTGTTATCTTCTTGTCTAATCTGGTGTCCTTTTTGTACTCTTGTTTCTCTGACATTTCTTCTTTCCCTTGTGCTTTTCCTTCTCAAATCCTGAAAACAGGCTGATTATTTCTCCTGGGATAACCCAGACTGGATCAGGTCTGGGAGGATTCATGCAGGGAGGACTGGATCTGGAGTTAAGGAGTGGAGTAGCTGCATCCACTAGAAAAAAAAAAAATTTAGAAATATTGGCTGATAACAGTCAATGGTATTTCACAGTTCTGATGTGACCCACAAACCATGTGCAAAATCAGCACATTTGGACACAGCCTTTACTGTCTGAACTTGTATTCTCTGGGCAGATTTGTTGCAGGATGATGGCCCCTGGCTGGGCTTACAGGGCTTGAAGGCCAGTGTGGGGTTGGTTTGAGGGATGATGCCTTGAGGGAACCCTTGAGGAGCACAACTCCCTTGATTGATGTGGCTCCGTGGAGCTTCTGTGCTGTCTCTAGAAGTGACACAGAAACACCTCCAGAAGTTCAGAGCACCTCCCCAAGGTGCTGAGGTAGCTCCCCAGGTGCCTTGGCCTCTGCTCCAGTCTTCTCACCCTGCTGTGCCAGCTGCCTTCATGAAGCAGGCAGTGTGAAACAGCTTCAGCAGTGTTTGTCATGGTGGGAGCAGCTGTCCCTGCTCCAGGAGCTCATGGTGCAGCCTGACAGGCCACTCAGCTCTTGTACATCTACACATTCTCTGGGTCTGTGTGGAGCACTATTTGCATCTAAGCCACATGTCAGCCCTGCCCCAGGGAGGATTGAGCTCCGTCAAGGAGGAGTCTCACAACTGAGAAATGTTTAATTTAAAAAGCAATTTCCTTCCACCTAACAAGAAGTATTCCTTCTGGAGTGAGAATTCCCTCAGAATGCTGGATGGGGTTGAGCACTAATAAATTCCTCTTCTCTCTCTTTTTCCCTGCGTCTCCTGGAATCTCTAGCATCTCGTAAGTATAATCTTCATTTTTTTGTTTCTTTGTCTGTTGGTGTCCTGGATAAACTCTCCTCTCCTGTCTGTCATATTCACTCATGCTTTCCCTGTGCTAGGGGCTGTCTGTCAGCTGGCAGGAGGTTAGGTGGCTACACCTGCTAGGCCTTCATGGATCCCACCAAACCATCCTCATCCTCTGAGTGCAGCCCTTGGTTGCTGGCACTCTTTCTCCATCTCGATGCTGGTGTGCAGAGAGGGTGTGGCTGCAGCTCACAGGTCCATTCTGCAGAGCAGGGATGGTGGTTGCTCCTTTGGGCCACGTTCTGATGTTTGAGGAGCAGCCCTAGGGAGTGAGGAGCTGTGGTTTGAGTGCCCTGCCTGGCCCTGACCCGCACGCAGTGCTGCCTGGGCCCTGGACAGCTCAACCTCTGTTGTCTGTCCAGAGCTTCCCTCTGTGTGTCCCTTGTCCTCTCCACTTCCAAGCTGTGGACTTGGTTAATGGCTTGAAATGGTTTCCCAGGGCGTTCAGGGGCTACGCAGAGAGGAAGAGACGGAAACGAGAGAATGATTCTGCAGCTCTTATCCAGAGGTAGGGCCCTTCCCCCGGAGCTGTGACCTGGTGTTGCATGGGCCCTTGGGGGTCAGTACTGAACCCTGCTGGTGTTGACCGTGGCTGTCCCTGTCTCTGTGCTGTCCTGGGGCTGCTGGCAGTGGCTGTGCTGCAGCTGTGGAGGTGAATGATGCTCAGGATAGCTGATCTCCATCTTCTTAAAGAACACTGTCAAGTTGCTTTTAGCATTCCACATGATCTGTGCCTCAGGCAGAAAAATACATACTTTAAAAATTGAGGATGCAATTTCCCCATTCCAACTTGGAATTTCATATCATTGCAGAATGGCTTGGGTTGGAAGAAACCTAAAATAGGATCTAGTTCCAACTCCCCTGCCCCAGGCAGGAATTTGTTTGAGGTTAGATGAATACTGTATGTACCATTGCTGCATCCACAAATGCACCTCAAAAATCTGAAAACTAGGAAAAACTGACATCTCTAGTGACCACAAGTCTATTTTTAAGTCTTTTCTTTCAATAATAGAAGGGAAATAAAAGTGGATGGGGACAGATTCCTTGTCCAGGTATTACAGAAGGGCCTGGTTTCCTTCTGCAGGCTTCCTGTGGCACATCACTTACAGTAGGAATCAGAACTGGTTTGGTTTTTTAAATGTGCCAAGACTTGTGGCAGCCTATTAAAAAGGATAACACAGCATCTATGCCTTTGGTTTAAAACTGCCATGATCACTTCAGCACTGTTCAACACAGTGGGAGAAAAACATCAGGTTTTCTTAACTGAGAAATTGCCAGGCAATATTTTTTTTAGAAACTTCAGAATGGTGAGGGTTTTTTTCATCAATAACAAAGAAATAAAAAACCAAACTAAAGACGCTCTAAACAAATAGACAGTGCATCTTTAAAAAGAGAGATTTCTCAGAATTTGTTAGGCAGATGCAAGTCCTGGTTAGAAAATGGCTTTTGAGTACAGGAGCACTTGTGTACCTTGGTGGGGCTGCATAGTCAGGAGAGAGGACAGAGTCACCTGAGCCACGGGCAGCATATCCCTTCTCCTGCTGTGCACACTGCAGGGCTGGGCAGGGCAGGGAGCCTGGCTATATCTGTCATGTCCCAGAGAGGAGGTGTGACAGCAGTGGAGAGGCTCTGACTGCAGGGATTGCTGGCAGAGCTCAGCTCTCTCCTGCAGGGAGCGAGGAGAACCCTGCTGTGGGTTTGGGTGTTTGTTGTGCAGCCCTTCGTGGGTGTTTCAGAGTTCAGCTGTTCTCACACAGCCCCTTCAGTGCCGAGGCCTGGTGTCCAGGGAGGCTGCACTGTGTGGTATGGCCACAGGGATGCTGCCAGTGGAGTGAGGGATGCCCAGAGCTTTGCCCACTGCAGGAGCAACCAGAGAGGGGAATGTGAGAGGTGCTGCCAGGAGTTTGGGTAGTGAAAAGACTTCTGGGCAGAGTGTGGTGACCCACTGCAAGCAGAGCTGCAGGGTGTGGAGTGGGACTGCAGTGTCTTGGAGCCTATATGGCTGGGATGGACACCCTGAAGGTGCTGTGGGGGTCATGCAGACCATGAGGCACACTGGAGGAGAGCTGTTCAGAAAAGGGAGTGATAAGGAGATTTCATCACTGAAACTTGAGGGATTCTGTGTGTCATGATGGGTGAAGGGATCTTGCAAGGGGTCAAATGCCACAGGGTTCCTGGGTGCAGTTGCAGGAGCATGGCAGGAAGGCTGGGCAGGTTTGGGGAGCCCCACTGCTCACAGAGCTGGTTTGAGCTTTCCCAGGGCCAATCCTGTCATGCTGGTATGCAGGGACAGAGGAGCCTGAGGAGCCAGACAGCTGCAAGAAGTCCTCAGAAGGATCTAGGTGTTCCCAGAATGGCCATATCAGGAGGCAGTCCCAGACTTGCGCTTCTTTTCCAAAGTGCTGTTTTTTCTAGAGGAAAACAGGAGGAGCAAAAGGCCTTAGTCCCATTCTGTGAGTATTTAGTGCTGTGGTTAAGGTTGAACAGCTGGATTCTCCTTGGAGCTGCTCTCAGCAGTGTTCAGGAGACTGTATTTAGGTCTGTCATGGGAGAGCCTAGCTGTCCAGGCAGCTGGGAGCAGCCTTCTTCCATGGCAAAGGCTGCTTTACCCCTCTACCCCAAGGTCTGAAGAAACTCCTCTGTGGAGAGGACACCTGAACATTTAACAAAAAAGTAGGTTTTACTCCAAAATGCCAAAAGCCCACAGGATGATAGTTACAGTGGCCTTGGGCAATTAACATTGGTGCTCAGTGTCTGATATGATCTCAGGCTCACAACAGACCATAAAGATTTCCATGTAACATATGTCTAAGACTTTTCTGTGTAAGGAGCAGCTCCGGTTCCCTCAAACAGTTGTATTTATTTGGATTTTAATCTAACGCACTGTAAGATTGTAAGAGCCAGAAGGCTCTGTACAAAGAGCCAGGCCAGGGATGTGTCTAAAGGGACACTTATCTGATCCACAGCAATCATGAGTGAATCTTCATGTACCCAAGTAGAGACAAAATAAATCTTTGGGAAACATTAATAGCCCAAGCATAGGCAGAAGTTTGGCATGGAATAATGTTGCTCCCAGCTGCTGGTTTTGCTTCTTCCTGAATTTGGAGCCTGATGACAACAAGGGATCCCAGGCCAAAGAGGGGAAGCGCAGGAGGTGATGTGGGTGAAGTGCTCTCCCGTGAGGACTGTGTTTGTGTGCATCTCCTGGACAGGAGCAGATGTATCTGAATTTCTCTGAACAACTTCTTGTCAGTGCTGGAAGTATCTTTTGGTCCAATCAGTTTGCTAAAGCATCTGCATGGTTGTACCATGTCCTTACTCATCCACTAACCTGTGTGTGAGCCAGACAACTTGTGACTTACTCCTTTCACCAGCTGTGGTGTCTATTGCCTGGTGTTTGCCCTGTGTGTTGGGGGGCATAAGGAATCCAGGAAGGTTCCCCCACTCCAGGGTGCCCAGTGCATGGGCTCTCTGTCATCCTGGGCCTGCACTGTGGGGTGAAGCCACAATCACTAAATAGGGTTCATGGAGAGGTGACACTGCTCTTGCTGCTTCTCCCTGTCTCTTCTGGTGTCCTGTTTGTTCCTGTCCTATTCCTGCCTCGTGAGTGATGAGAAACTAAGAGAAACTGCTCAGAGGGGCTGGACAGTGCCCCTTTGCCATGGCCTCTCAGGAGTGGCCCAGGACATTCTATTTCACACAGACCTGACTCTGAGGTGTAGCTGCTCCCCAGGGCTTTCCCCTGGAGCTGTGTGCTCTGCAGTCTCTCTGCCCCTGCCTGTGAGGCCAGGGCAGGGAGCACATGGGCAGAGCAGGCCTGTGGGCACAGGTAGCATCACTGAACTCTGCTGTGCAAGGAGGCAGAACCTCCTTTGGTCCTCCCCAGCTGTCCTGGGAAGCAGCATGGGCTGCAGGGTCACCAACAGCACAGGAAGAGGTTTAGAAGCTGCTGTGTTTTGGAATGAGCCCAGGCATGAGCGTAGTGTGTGCAGAACCCCACGTTCCTGCTGAAGAGAGGGGAGCAGTTACTGCTCTTTACCAGGAAAAGAGTGAACACTGCCAGCATGGACAGTGGGTGTCCCCAGCAAAGACAGCACAGGTAAAGCTTAACTAGAGAAAAGGGAAAGCAGCCATGAGCAGAGAGCTGCCCTATGGGACTCCACTTGCCTTGTACCACCAGCCCAGGGAGCTCAGAACAGCCCCACTCAACAGACATCACCATCCCCAGCACTAAATCACTGCAGACTGGGAACCTGGTCTCCATCTTTGGAATGCCCAGAAGGAAATACACCATCATCATCCCCATTTTATTTTCTTCCTTCCTATTTTCACAGTCCTGCTGGGCCCAGGTGCTGTTTCATGCTTTCTCAAAGGTTGTGTTTGGCCTTTCTTTCAGGAATTTTCGGAAGCACCTCCGCATGGTGGGGAGCCGAAGGGTTAAAGCACAAAGTAAGTGAGCACCTGGAAGTGTGGCTGTGAGGAGCTGGATTTTGTGGGGCTTGTGGGAGTTCTGTCACATGCAGATGTGGGTTGAAAGGACCTGGCTTTGGGCTGGAGAGAGGATTTGACCTGTTGGTGCCGTTTTACCCTACAAACAAGAAGGCCAGGTGGTTGCAAATGTCCTGGATATGTGGATTCCTGCAGCAGCCTGGAGGCTGTTCCCAAGGACCCTCTGCTCTGGCTGTGGGACATTTCTGGTGCAAGGTGTGGAAGGAAAGCTGCAGCACGGTTATCCCCTCTGTGGATTTTGGTCATCACTGGTGTGGAGGCCAGTGAGGAGAACCTGAGCTGGGAGTCCAGCAGAGCTGCCTGGTCTCTCTCAGCAGCTCTGACCAGCTGTGGTTCCATGTGACTCACAGGCTGCTGGCTGTCCCCTTCTCCCCTGTCCCACTGCCATCTCCACACAGGACCTGGGGGAGAGTTGCCTCGTGGGAACTGAGATGATGGTGGAAGGAAGAAAGAAGAAGATCAGAGAAGAGATTGGAGCAAGGAAGAATCAGGAAGAAATCACCTCTTATGCCTGAAAAATGGCAGTTCCCTTTCCCTGAGGAAGGCAATAATCCTCCAAAACTTGGTTGGGCAACTCCCTTAGTGCTGTGAAAGTGGTGTAACCTGCTCCTGGGAGCCGAGGATTTCTCTAGAAGAGAAAGCATTTTGTTGATCCCACCCCTTGGCCAGGCATCATGTACAGAGAGCCCACAGCAAAGCACTGCTGAGTTCAATTTGCATTCTTTCTTTTCTCATTTGCTGTGAGAAGTGATCAGCAAAGAGCTTTGCCCTTTTCAGAGTCTTCATTGGCATCTGAGTTAGTTAGCACTGCCTGATGTGGACAGGGCTCACCTCTGGGAAACTCAGGCGTGCCTCTGCCTCAGGAACTCTTGGGTCATGTTTTCAAAGCTTTCTTTCTGTGCACAGTAGCTAAATGCCTGGGTTTAACTGAAAGCTGAGGATGGAGATCACCTGAAGAACTGAAGATGTAGTTTGTCTCCCCAGACACCCACCCTGGCCACATTTCAGCAGGGGACAGGCTGCTCTTGTGATGCTGATCCGCAGTGAATTCCTGTGTTGCTGGTACTCAATTCCCTGCTGTACACTCTGTCTGCCACCAGAAATAGGTATTAGTGCCCATAAGTGGCTGTTAATCCAATCCCGGCATAATGGCTCACAGGTGGGCTTGCCAAGTCAGACGTGGTGGTTGCCAGTTCCCAGGAATTTGCCTGCGGTGCAGTGTCTGAGCCAAACTCCCTGGATTGTGCTTGGGAAATGCCGGTGCAAACAATACAGCACTCCTTGGGAGGAAAATAAAGCCATCAGTAGTGCTCACAAGAGTGCAGGCAGGCAAAGGCTGAAGGATTTCCTCTTTTGCAACAAAATGTAGAAAGCATGAGCTTTCCAGAGACATCCCCTCCCTGCTGTTTGGTCCAGCTCTGACTGGGATGCCAGTAGAACATGGAGGGAGAACTGACTGGAGAGCGACAGCCTTCTTCTGGCCATGCAGGTGTCGTTAGCTGTGCAGTGCGTGTTTCTGTGAGGCATTGGAGTCTGAGCACTTACACCAGACTGGCCTTGGTTAATTGAGGTTTGAGCTGTGTGCATTTAAGGAGAGACCATCAAGTGTTGTCCTTTTTCTGTGTTCCACATCCCATCCTGTGCGCAAGTGGGCACTTTGTCTCTGCTGTGTGGAAAGGACTCACGTTTGGCAAGTGGAAGGACCAGCCCAGGGGAGTCTGTGGTGTGTGGCTTTGGTGGCAATCTGCTGGATGATTTGTTTGCTGGCAGCAGCAGAGGTGCTTTGGGATCTGTTAATGTCGTGCTCTGGTTTTATCCTTTAGCATTTGCCGAACGGCGTGAGAGAAGCTTCAGCAGGTCCTGGAGTGACCCGACTCCCATCAAAGCTGATTCCTTCCATGACTCTCGAGAAAGTGAGTTCTGAGTCCTTTGAGCTTCCTCCTGTGGGCAAACCCTCCAGCAGTTGTTGACTGGAGTGCCACTGGAGTAACTCCTCTGTGCCCTTCTGTCCTGTCTGTGATCCTTTTTTAGTTTCCTGAGATCGGAGCAGGTAACGCTCCAGGTGTATGTACCTGTTCATCTGTGTGTACCTGTATTTATTTGTAGAGCACCACTCATCCAACCTCAGGTTATTGAGCAGTTGCCACAGGGTATCCAGTGGTACAGCTCTCTTACAGCCCTCTGTTCCCATCATCCCTTATCCTCTTGGCACCAAAACAACCTCTCTGGAAGCTCACCAGTCCAAGGCTGCCTTCACCATAGTGGGGCTAATGTGGCTTCCCATGCAGGAGTCCCTTCTGAGCGCTTTCCTAGCCTGGAATAGCTCAAGAACACAGCTGATGAGATGGAGCTTTGATTTCCTGCACAGGTGATAGCTTGGGGCAATCTGATCTTCATTTGGGCTGCCAGGAATCCCTCTGGGAATCCCCAGTAATGCTGCCATGTTCTGCTTGAGGGGACTGAGATGCTGTTGTGTTCATTTACAAGAAAGAATGCCAGCATCTTCCCAGTGTATTCTTATAAAGGGAATGGCTGTTTTACACAGATTTTATTGCGAGCCGGTAGGCAGGAGCTTGGTGGATAAGAATTTGCCCGTGTTGAAGTGAATTTCACTAATGAAGTGACCTGATCTACCAGGTAAGCATGAGATCTGGCCCTGCTAAGTGTAGAAGACCCAGGTTGTAGGGGGAGGTGTATGAAAGGCCAGGTTCAAAACATGACCCTGTTGTTTGGCAGTCTGACTCCTCCCTGCTCCCTCAGCTGCCCGGAGGCGGATGGAAAACCATGGAAAAGCCATGGAAAAGCCGTGGTTCACACAGGCTCCAGGGCCTGCCCAGCGATACTTGGACATCCCCAAAGGCACAAACAGTGGCACCTCGGTTCTCTTTCCTCAGTCCAGCAAGCATCTCTGTTTTTAACCTTTAATGGTCAATTATATTCCTTCCAGATGTTTTTTTCCCCAGGAGGCATTGAAGGCCAACAGGTAAGGTCGATTTGGAGAGCAAGTTCGAGTCTACTGTTGCAATATGACTGTGTTTGTTGCAGCTGTCCTCACGCACGCTCTAAGACTTCTCTGCCAGGATCAGTCTGACCAACAAGGCAGATTTTCTTTATGATCCCTGAAAAGATGTAGTCAGAGCAGTAATTGCTACAAGGAGACCAGCTTTGAAGTCTTTGGACTTCTGCTTATCTCAGCCTGGCAGTGCTGAAGTGTAGAGAGTCTGTCTGTGTTGTCTCCTCTCCCATTTCTGGAGTGCCAGGGTGACTGTTGTGACTTGGCACTTGAAAACCAAGCTTGGTGACTGCGAGAGTGATGAAGTTCTGTGACACGTGATGTGAGCTCTCTGTGCACTCTTCATTTGTTATATGTTTGTGTGTTTGAAGACACCAGCCCCAGAGTGTGGGCTGGTCTATCACTTTGTGGGTGACAAGAGGGCACGAGTGTCGTGGCATCTCTTGTGAGGAAGCTGCCAAGGCAGGATGGAGTGGGGAATGCTGTTCTGCCTTTGTAATGTAACTCCCTGTGTTCTGGCAGGCCATGACCTTCAGGATTCCTGCGGGACTCTGGATGGTGACTTTGACTTGAACTGGGAAGCAGAAAAGGAACTTGAAGCCATGGCATGTGACGGAGAAGACTTTATTCCACCAAAAATAATGGTGAGAGTCTCCAGCTCCTGCTCTGCCTGTCCTTTCAGTGCTGCTAAATTCAGGATCTTCATGGGAAGTCTGTTGTATAAGCACTGACTCAGGTGTCTGTGAGGGTCATTCAGAGATGAACCAAGACATGACATGGGTTCACATCTGTTACTGCTGGGGGTAATGCATTGAAAGAAAACTAGAAGGAGGGATGTGTAGTCTGACACCAACACAGAACTAAGTCAGCCTGAGGCTTGTTAACCCTGAAAATAGAGACCTGAGCACCACTGCCAGCTTTGCTCCCCCAGCAAGGAACTGAGGGGCCTGGAATCACAACAGAGTTCAGGCTCTGCTGCTGCTGGAGCCAGCTGAGGCTTCAGCCAGAGTTGTCAGGCACTGTCTGACACCTGCAGGCCTGTGCCTGCTGTGCTTGGTGCAGTGCCAGCCCTTGGCTGGAACCTGTGCAGGTCCCACCAGACACTGAACACTCCCTACAGCCCAAAGGAGGTTTTGCAGCACTGATCCTCGCTGGGATACAGCCATCCATGGTGGTGCACGAACTGCGCCATCCTCTGTGCGTGCCAGTCTCCCCTTTCCAGACTGTTCTGGGCCCAGTGCAGCCTGAGGGCAGATCTGTGTGCTCATGTGTTGGGGATCAAGGAGCTGGTGACACTCAGGGGCACTTGGCAGGCCTGGGGGTGCTCTGGGCTGGAAACCTTCCATTGGGATGTGGATAGCTGGGTAAGCTGCTACCTCGAGTAACACTTGAGAACAGCTGAGCAGGGCACTGTTTTATGGCCTTTGTGCTTCTGTCCAAACTCTACTGCCTTCTCATGCTGTTGCACCTTTTGTCCCCTTTGCAGCTCATTTCTTCCAAGGTGCCCAAAGCAGAGTATGTCCCAACAATTATTCGCAGGGACGACCCCTCCATCATCCCCATCCTCTATGTAAGTAAATCAGCTCTGCTGTGGATGAGAACAGGAGTCATATAGAGACTGTTTTATTTCCCTAGTTCCTGTTAGGGTGACAAAACCTTGACGTGGTTTGGAAAAGCTGTCAGGAAGGGGCTGGGAGTGTGTTGAACCCAACTTTTGGGTCTGGGGTAGCCTTGTAGGGGCTCAGGTCTAAGTGGAACAGTCAGATGGGGTGGAAATGGCACACATGGGCTCTGGGCTCTGTCGGCCCAGCCAAGCTGCATGGGAGGATTATCAAGGGCAGGCAGGGCAGGCATTTCCAGGCTTAGGGCTCCTCCTTATGCTCATCCTTGGGATAAGCAGCGCCTCGGAGCTTGGCAGTGAACCACCAGCCCCATCACCCCACGGGCAGTGGGGCATCCCTGTCAGTCTTTAATTTAACCCTGACTTTTCTCTGGCTGTCTGGCCTGAGCAGGTGTGTGAAACAGCAGTGAGGACATGGGTTTTTTCTTCCTAATCACTAAATGTGCAAGGGAAGGTGGGACTGAGAGCCCAGCAAGGCCAAGGTCAGTGTGCAGCAGGCAGTGCTGCTGGAGTTATCCTTGCTGCTTTTGCCTCCCTTCCTTGGAGGGTTGTTCGATTGTCCTGATGACCCTGCTGTGGCAGAGGCAGCTGTGTTGGGAGTGCAGCTGTATGTCAGCCAGCTTGGAAAGGGGTAAAGCCAGAGAGGGGCTACAAAACATGGGCCAAATAGACATTGCTGATGTTGACTGCATCTGAGGGACAGTCTGTGCATTGGACATGTCTGCAAGCTTCAGCTTCAAACCTCCAGGTAGATTGAATCCTCGTGGACTGTTCAGTCTTCAGCTCCTGTGCTGAAATGTGATTTAGGGTGAGGGTTACTGCTGCTGTGACCAGCAGCCATCCGTTGGTGTAAATGTGCTCTTAAAGCATCCTTGTAATGGGCTTGTGTGATTATTAGGGAGCTGGTGGAGTGACAGGGAACCTTTATATGTCTTCTGTCTTGGTTTCCAGGACCATGAACACGCCACCTTTGATGACATCCTGGGTATGTGAACGTTACCTCTTTTTCTTGTCTCCATTGCAAATGTAGCCATCAATATTTAAGTCACTCAGCTGCCCTGTGCTTCAGCTGCCACTCACAGAGGTGTTTTTGTCACCGCAGTGACCCCTGACTGTCAGCTGCTCTTGGATGTGCTGCTGTAATGAACATTCACTTCCGTGGCCTGTTTTCTGTGCTAAACTCATGGTTTGTGGCAGGGAAACTGAGGCACAGAGCAGCAGGTGCCTCTTCATTGCACCTGTGGTGGGGAGTGGGAGCAGTGACAGAGGGCCAGGAGGGCTGGGGATGCTCCAGAGCTGTGGTCACTGCAGAGCAGTGTCTGGTGCTGTTCCATCCCCTCTCTGCCCTGTCACCTGCTGACATTTCCTGCTCTCCACAGCATCCTTGGCATGTGCTGAGCACCCCGGCCAGCTCAGCTTCCTGTCCTCAGGACTAAGTGTGAAGAAATAAGATATTAATTTTGAGCTTTGTCCATGGTTCATCTTTTCCAACATGTTTTGTTTTTTTGCAGAGGAAATTGAGAAGAAACTTAACATTTATCGAAAAGGCTGCAAAATCTGGAAGATGCTGATATTTTGCCAGGTACATGAAAGTTGTTAAACACTTGGGTGATTTGTTACAAATTTGTCTTTTTCTATGGGGAAAGTGACATAGAGGAACCAATATTCCAAAGTCAGCTTCCATTAAAGTTGCTGCCAAGGCACAGCTTTCACTTCCCATTTCCCAGACATGGAGCAGTCTCAAGTTGCTGTGACAGCAGGAAATCAAATCTGATTTAGTGAGGCCAAGTCAAGAGCTGTGCTGATTCTCTCAAGGAACCCCAGACAAACCAGCACCAGAACTGACCTAGAAAGGACTCCAGAGACAGGAACAAGCACTTACAGTGTCATAGCTATGCAGTGTCATAGCCATGGTTTCCATCCAGCTTCAGTGTGACAGCGACAGTGGTGTGTGTTGTGGGCCAGACTGGCAGATGGCTCAGCTGGGAGCTGGAAGCCTGAGGATGCAGGAGAAGGTCACGGTGGAGCTGTGGCTGGGGCAGGTCCAGGCCCTGCTGGATTTGGGGGTTGCTGGGAATTTCCTTCCCAAGTTTGCTGTTCCTCATGGTGGTCAGCTGTGGACTTCCCCGGCAGCTGTGTGTGAGAAGTGAGGAAGGTGACTTGACTTAACTCCTTCCATGTGCCCAGTGCTGCAGAGGAGCAGCTTTGCTGCACACTGACCTGGAGATTGTGACCTTTAATGTTCCTGGTGTTGTGTCAATCTGTTCGTGCCTCCTGCTGCCCAGGTCCAGTTCCTCTGCAGTGCCAGCCCTTGCCTGCTGTCCCTGCTGTGCTCAGCTTCTCCTCTGCCCACCCCCAGCATCTCCAAGTGACAGGGACTTTCTTGTCTTCCCTCGTACTCTCCAGCCACCCACACTGGTGTTTTTAATCTATCATTGTGCCTTTCTGGAGTGATGTGGGCATAGAAAAGCAAAACCCAGAGGATCCAACCCTCAGCACACTGCCCGTGTGTGGATGTTCCCGGAGCGTGCCTGCAGTTCAGGGCTGCCCTGCTCCCTTGTGGCACTTCTGGGAATGGCTGAACAGGACAGGAAACGCATCCAGGGTTTGTTTCCTCAGGGCCTGTGCAAAGGGGTTTGTTTCCATCTGTCTGTCTGTCTCTTGCAGGGAGGCCCCGGGCACTTATACTTGTTAAAGAACAAAGTTGCCACTTTCGCCAAAGTGGAGAAGGAGGAAGATCTGATCCTGTGAGTGGCTGTGTCCTGTTCTGGGCTTGCATGGCATTTCCTGCTGGGTTTGCTCAACATTTGCAGCACATGGTGGAGCTATGGAGTGAAGGGAGGAGAAGTGAAGGGAGCTGGGGTGGCTTGGTCAGGGGATGAGGAGGTTAGCTGAGATGCCCCAGCTAATTCAGGGGCAACAGCAAAGGTGGCAGAGCTGAGCTTGTCTCTGGGGTGCTGCAGCCCTGTCACCAGGAGATTTGTACTTCTATCTGTTTAGTGTCTCTGTGGATAGAGACTGTCAAAAGAGGAGAGGAAAAAAGATATTTCTTCAACTAAAAACAGCTTTGCTGACCAGAAATGTGAACGTGCACCTCGAGCCTCTGGTGCTGTGATACCATTGCTAAGCTGATGGCTAAGGCAGAAATCCAGAGTATTCCCCCACAGCTGACTCTGGCCAGGGGGAAATGGAATTTGTCTCTGCAAAGCCTGCTCAAAGTCCAGCCTGTTACTGAGGAGGCTTTTCACTAACATGCCAGCCTTCAGCTGGGAGTGCTGAGCAATTTTGCTGCTCCTTGCAGAGAGTAAAGCTTTGCCTGTTTTGCTGCCTACTCGCTTGTGCTGGCTCAAACTTGCTTGGCTAACAGTGCCTGGCTGTGGGGGAGAGGATGTACACCAACCTGTTCCTACACAACTTTTTGTTGGCATGAGAACTGAGTATTAAAATCAACATCTGCTCAGCAATCTCATGCCCTGGCACAAACACTGGCTGTGGAATTCTCCAGCACGTGTGCACATCCACGATTCTGAGCACATCCCAGGCATAGCTGTTCCAAGCTGATAAATCAGGGCTCTGCAGAAAGCTGTGAACACACAGCTGAGAGTTTGGGAGCTTGGAAGTGAACATCTCCATCCAGCTTGTGTGTTCCTGGGAGGCAGTGCTGAGGAAAGCTGAGGCTGCAGTCTGTTTGGAACACCCATGGAGGAGTTTCTGGGCTTTAGAGCCCCCCAAAAGTCTGCTCCAAGCCTCTGCCCAGGGGAGTGGGTCATATTTCACATCCCTCAGGCACTGAGTGCCTGGTCACAGTCACTACATACTAAGTGAGGGTGACTGAGCAGCACCAAGCACAGGCTGACATGGAGCTGTGCTGTCTCACTCAGAACAATCTCTCCAGCTGTTCCCTGCTGATTTCATGCCCTGGAAATGAACCAGTGCACTGATAACCATTGTGCTCAGAAAGGGCAGTTGTTTCTAAGGGAGAGAGGAAGCTGGAGGGGATGCTTGGTAAAACTGTCACTCCAGAAGCAGTCCTGGGGGACTTTGCTCCCTCCTCCTCACCTTGGAGCTCCCTTGGCTCGGTAGGCTGCTCCTCCTTCTGTGCCACATGACTTGGACCTGCTCCTCAGGCCCTCCATGTTCTTCCTTGTCTGAGATCCAATGGTTCTTCCTGAGCAGTTTCCTGCCCAGGCTACAAACCTTGGGCCCTGTCTGAGTGCTGTGTGCACACATCCTTGGCATTAATCATTCCTATGAGGAGAGATTTCTTTAAAATTTTTTTAATTTTTTATTTTAATGATGATGTGTTCTGTTTTTTCCAGCTTCTGGAAGAGGTTGAGCCGGCTGATGAGTAAAGTCAATCCTGAACCAAATATCATCCACATCATGGGCTGCTATGTTCTTGGAAACCCCAATGGGGAGAAGGTAGGAGCTTGTGGATCATCCCTGGAATGTCTGCTGGGCCCTGGGAGGTCAGAGTCACCCTGGGAGCTCTAAACCTGCCTCTTCTGCTGGGTGGGAACGTGCTGCTGTCCTGTCCCATAGGAGCTGTGAGTGGGAGAACCACCCTCTGGATTTTGGGCAGGGGAGGAAGGATCAGTGATGTGCAGGACAAATAACTGAAACCTTTGAGGAGAAGAGTTGTTCAATGCACTTGGTTTATTTATTTACTGGCAAGATAGATGTTTTAAAGGACATGGGTGGAAAGTTTTCCAGAACAGAGAGTCTGGGTTCTCAGGAGTCATCATTGTTTTCAGCTGTTAACTCTGATATGTTTTCCTTTCAGCTATTTCAGAATCTGAAAAACTTAATGAATCCTTATAGGGTTGCCTTTGAGTCTCCACTTGAACTATCAGCTCAAGGTAATTTATTTCCTGTACAAAGACACACACCCTCCCCTTGCTAACCAGTCTTCCTCCTTTGGGGGGCATCTTCGTGAAAAAGCAGTTTTGACTCCCTTAAGTCCTGCCATGGTCTTTGTTTTGCTTGTAACCACCTTGTGTAGTTCAGCTGCTGCTCCTGGCTTTCCCCTTACGGTTCCTGCATATGTTCACATTTGAAATGCCCTGTTTGTTGCTCCTGAGGCTGCAGAGGCCTCTCCCAGGATCCTTGCAATGCAAAGGAGACAGTTTTCCAGGCTGAGTGCAGGAGAATCCCTCGTTATTAGGGCATGAGGAGTCTATGAGGGAATTGGAGCTGAACCTTTTCTGTAGCCAGGTGTGCTGGGATCTCTTCTCCAGAACTCAAACCACTGGCACCGAGTGAATTGTGTCAATAAGCAACTGGGATATGGCACATCAGAGCCATTCTACAGCTCAGTCTGCTGGCCCTTCTCCCTTTTTTTTTGCTGTAGCTCAAAATATTTCAAGAAGCTACAGGATTTTTCCTGTTTGCTGGTCAATGTCAGTAATTCACATTGCACGTTCACAAGTGGCAGATTCTGAATTTGCCCGTGTTCTTTTATCTTTGCTGTAGTTCTTTGCAGATAAAACCATTCAGCTGTAGGCACTTCTCTGCTGCCCACAGCTCCTCTAGTCTCAGCACTGCTGGGTTTTTCATACCTCCTTTCACCCTCAGGAATGTGCAGGAGTTGAGCACATTGGTGCTTAACTGTGCAGAGTTCACAGAACTGCAGAGTCCACAGAATCACAGAGTCACAGATTGGTTTGGGTTGGAAAGGACCTTAATGATGACCCAGTTCCAACCTGTCCATGGGCAGGGACACCTCCCTCTAGCCCAGGCTGTTAAGTTCTCTGTGCAGGATCAGTTCAGCTGCACACAGTGTCTGCACAGGTCCCAGAGCAAACACGCTCGGATGTGTGCAGGAGCAGCTTGCATGTGAATTCCCAGGCTTGTGGGCAGCTCAGCAGGCCAGGCAGTGGGTTCTGTGTGCAGGCATTAAAGCAGCTGAGCTTTTAGGAGGCTGGGCTGAAGAATACGTCTGAATTTATCCCCTTGATCAGTCTGGGACGTACTAAGAGTGTACCCTCATAATCCTTTGCAAAGTCATCTAAAACTAATCTTAATCAGGCCTCACAAGTGAAAATCCCCTTCTTGAGCCCTGTCTGAGTGCAGGGTTGTTTGCCCTTGGGTTTTCAAATCCACCTCCTGGCTGCCTGTGAGACCTCCTTCAATCAGAGGGGCTGGGGGCACAGCTGGCACTGGTGTGTGCTGTGAGCTCATTGCTGGGAGCACAGACAAGAGCAGGACAGGGGGGGCCTGGTAATTTAAAAAAATACGTCTTTTTTAATTTGAATTTTCAGTGTTAATTATTTTTAATGTTCCTTTACAAGGAGTTAACTCTTGGTTTACAGCCTGTGAAGTCCCTGTGCCTCATGCAGGCTGTGGCTGATCCTCTCCAGCCCCCAGTTTCCCTCAGCACTCAGAGCAGAGAGGTCAAAGTCTGGAGACAGACTTTCCTGCCCTCGGGGACAAACCCTGCCAAGGGATTACAGGGAGCTGCTCATGGGTGAGGAGATCTAAAAAGATGTTTGGTTCTCACGGGCCCCTCCACATGCCCAGTGTCAGTTTTTGCCGTGGATGGGTCCCTGTGCCCTGCCCACAGCTGGGCTGGGGCTTTGTGCTGCTGTGTTCTGTCACCTCTCCCTCGTGGCTCCTTTCAGGGTGTGACCCCTCTGCCTCGTTTCACTTCTAGGTAAGCAAATGATTGAGACTTACTTTGACTTCCGCCTTTACCGCCTCTGGAAGACCCGCCAGCACTCCAAACTGTTGGATTACGATGACATTTTATGAGCTGGAGAAGACTTTGCAAGAGGAAGCTCATCACCAGTGTCCAAGAAGTCATGCTTTATTGCAGAGAGACTTTTTTATTGGCACAGGGAGCCCTTCACAGCCCTACGGGAGGCAGCAGTGCTAAAGAGAGGGAAGGAGGAGCCCTCGGAAGTGTCGGGAGGAAAAGTCTCCTGGGCCAAGAGAGACTGGAGGGAAGGGGGTGACAGTGACACCTCGCTGGCCTCAGTCCGAGCCGTGGGGCCTCAGGAGGAGCTGTGTGAAATGAGGACAGGATGGAGTTCCTGGCAGAACTGAGCTGTTTTGGGTCAGAATGGGCCAGATTTGATTCCAGGTCCTTTTAAAGACTTTTGAAGCTCAGGTTTTCTTACAAAAAACCCACAAACCCAGTTAACCCATGCACTACAGTGAAGAAGTCACCAGAGCACAGAGGGAGCAGGGGGTTGTCCTGGTGGGACTTTCTGTGCTGGGAGTCCTGGAGAGCAAGGACTGCTACACCTACTCCTGCAAGCTTAGAGCAAGATGATCCCATTTCCATGTGAATATATTCTGGGATATAGAATTGAAATCTTTTTTGTTTGTTTTGTTTAATAGAAAATAAGTGCAATTTTTATAGCGAGGGAGGGGGTAAAATCCCTCCTGATATTTAATTAGTTAAAAATAACACACCATAACCAATAGATGAGGTATTTTTGGTCTGCTTGAAAATATATTCAGAATGGTAATATATCTTCTGTAGACATATTTAATCACCAGCAAATATGGTTTTAACATAAGTCAGCAGACCCTGCATGTCTGCTGCATTGGTTTGGTTCCTTTCAGAGTAGCTGTGCTGCACTACCTGTACGTGCTCTCACGAATGTATAGTTCTCCTCCAGTTAGCCACAACTTCATTACTTTCTATTTTGCTGCTTGCAAAACTATGGAACTTTAGTTTTGCTGAAATACTTTAGGTTAGAAACACAAGACCTGGCTGGGAAGCCTCCGTCAGGCTCGCTTTGGTATAAAAATTAATTAGAAATTAATAGCCATGGTAATGAATTGCTCATGCTGGTGTTTTGCTGTGTGTTGGGAGAGGAGCTCTCTTCCTGTGTGGAGACCCCTCTGAGGGGGCTGAGCACTGAGGCTTTTGGGAGAAATGCTTCTGGATGGACACAGCACAGGCTTGGAGCATGAGTTTGACTCTTCTCTGTTCACTTGATTGCCAGTTGTTTGTGCATAACCCACCCCTTTTCCCCTGACCTGTTTCTTGGTCTGAGCTGCTCAGCCCCTTCCTGTGTAGGACAGAGAAAACCCCGAGCTCTGTCAGAGCAGCCTGAGAGCCCAGGTCTGGACTTGATATTTGATGGTATCTTTTGGAATCTATTTATTTTTGTTAGGTTAGGTAAGGGGGTGCTTTTTTCATTTTTGGGGATGGGGCTTTTTTCACATTCTCTGTCCTTTCAGAGGACAAATAGTATTTAGAGTCTTTGTAGGTCACTGGCAATTCTGGGAGGTGACACAAGTGATTTCTTTTACAAGCAAAGGAAGTAACAGGGAAAGATTACCTTATTTTCCTGATTTCCTGGTATCTCAAATTTGTTGATTGTGAAGTGAAGGAACATACATGTACAAATATTCTTTTAACTACTTACAAAGAGCAGTTGGTGTTCTGATCTGTAGAGTCCTCCTTCCCCTGTGCCATACCTGTGGTTGTGATTTTGGGGAGCAGGCCCCAGGCTAGAACTGCTGAGCCCTTTACATTTAGAGCAGTTTTAGAGCAAAACTTTTGAAGAAATAATGTACATACAGTAAGGAACAGGTGGAGAGAGATAGTTTAAAGTCACTGAAAGCCACACAGGAAGGTGTGGGCTGTTGCCTCTCCAGGTTGGGAGCTTTGGGAGCTGCATCTCATCCCGGGACTCAGTCAGGTTTGCCAGACTTACAGTGAAGGGGAGAACAGGCACCAGTCTGTAGCTTTTGGAAGAAAATGCCAGATACAAAAGAAAAAAAAAACCAAATTTATGGCAATTACTGTTTAACATTGGAGCTTCCACCAGCTCTGCAGTGAGAGGTGGGAGCCAGCGGTGCCATGAAAGCACAGTCATGTTATCTGGAGAAGGAAATGTTTGTGGGAGGATTAAAATGCTGACACAAAACTCTCTCCTTTTCTGACCCTTTCACCTCCTAACTGGAGACAGGCAAACTGTTCTTCCTTTCTCAAATCCCAATTCAGTGAACTTGGTAGCATGAATGTAGCATTGTGGAACTATTGAAAATCTTATTTAACCCCCAAAGGGCCCATTTATGTATCCACTTGAGTGATTTCTCTGTAGAACTATTGTATATCCTCACTGACCACTTGTAGTACTTGGAGTGCAAAGTAGAAGGTAGATTGTACAGTAATTTCTGTGTTAGAATGGACACTATGGACTCCTGGTGCAGTTTATGGGATATGACAACTGATGAATGCATTTCCCTCCAAAGATCTATATTCCTCATAGCTTGTGATGTTTATGACATGAACATATTTTTTCCTTTGTAGCATTCATTTGCGTAAAGAGATGAAATTCTCTCAGAGCTGTGACTGGATTAGAGTTGTGATGTTTGATGTCCTGTGTGTGGCAGCGTCCTTGGAGTTAACCACTGGTGTCAAAGGAAAACACTTTTATTCCCCCTTTCACTGGTGAGGTTTTTCAGGTGACTGCTGGGAAAGGAAGGGGTCAGCAGAGGCAAATAAAAATTGTGATTATTTAAACTTTAGAAGTAAAAACAGAGCCTGGAACTTCCTCAGTTAGACCAACCTGTAAAGGATGTGCCCAGCATGATCCCAGGCAGAACAGCTCCAAAGCCCAGTGTGTTCCTCACCCCCTGTGCTCCTGCAGCATCTCCTGGGAATGCCAGGGCAGCACTCTTGGACTCAGCTCCCTGTGCCTCTGCAGCGTCCCCCGGAGGTGCTGGGGCTCCCCGCAGTGCCCTGCCCGGAGCAGCTGTGGCTGCTGGGCACAAAGACAATCTGGCATTCCACTCCTACCTGTTCCTTCAGCTCACCCCCCTGCTCTCGGGGTGTGTCTGAAACCAGTTCTCTCCTGTGCCGCCGGCAGTTCCGTGTGCCTGCGCTGGCTGAGCAAGGAGCAGCTCCATCCCCGCTGCCCTGTCCCATCAGGGAACTGCTGCTGCTCCTCTGTGCTCTGGAATTGCCTTGAGCAGGGGAGGAGAATGGGGACACCTGGTTCACTTGAAGAGAGGCAGATTAAACCCAGAGAGCTGAACTGGGGGCCAGCCCTGGCTGTTCAGCCACGGGTGGGGGTTTGTGCTGCCCTTGCTGGAGGTGGTGTTGGATGTGACCCCCAGCCTTGCCTGGGTAAATGTCTTGTAACACCTGCTAAATGTGATAAAAGTGTTATGGCTCGTCAGCCTGGCTCACATGCTGGGAGTGGCCCTGTGGGTGTTCTCTGGTGCCTGCAGGGAGTGTTCACTCAGCTGGAGAGGCCTGGGGGATCATAGGCTCTGTGGATCTGTCACTTTCAGAGAGGCTTTTCTCTTTTCCTCTTGTTTAGCTGGGAAGGAAAGGGAAGAAGAAAATTCAAGTTACCCATGGGATGTAGAAATAGGTAGAAACAGATAAAGCTTTTTGCACCTCTGCTCATGCTGCAGCCACCAGCTTCCCTTTGCAGCCGACCTCCTGGCCTGGGGTGGGAAACACGAATTCCCAGATAATCCCTTCCTGTCTTAACAAAAGCAGAAAAGCCCTCATAGCTCCAGCAAAACATCTGACTGCAAAAGGTACCCAGCCAACTCATCCTGCCTGTGTGCTCATCCGTGCCACTCTGCTGTGGGATCCCACCTGCTCCCACCTCTGGAGCCACCAGAGCCAGTGGAGGGGCTCAGCCTCTGTGCAGGAAACTCAAGGAAGGAATTTATTCGTCATTCCTCAGCCTGGACTTGCTGGCTGGAGCTCAGCACAGGATACCTGCTACCAGTGGTGTGTCCATGTGCTCCCGTGTCCCCACCCCCAGGCTCTGTCCCCAGCTCTGGGGGGATGCTCCGTGTGCAGGGAAGTGTGAGGCTGGGATGTGGTGTCCGGCTGCGTGAGCACCACTCGGGATCCTGGCACAGATCCACCCCACAAACAGCTTCTGCTGCTCCTGCCTTGCTGACCTGTGCTTGGCAGTTCCTGTTCCCAGGCTCTGCTGGCAGGGCTGCTCGGCACCCTCAGCAGCACAAGTGGAGTTGGCTGAAGGAATGGAAAGCGCTGGTTATAAACAGCCAGCCTGGCAGGATCTGGGAACGGGAGCATCTCCTTAATCCTGGCCCCATTCTTAATCCCACCGGAGGCAGAATGCCAGGCTCACTCTGCTCTCTTGGTCTGAGTGTAAACATTCAGCCCCTCAAGCTGGTTTGAGTTGCACTTGGATATCATTAATTTCTTAGACTAGGGTAAGGTATGTTACTGTATGAGTGAGAAAATCCTTCCAGGGCCCTCCCAGTTGGCACCTGCTCTCAGAACCCTCCACCAGGGATGTGCTGGGTTGTGTCCTTCTCGGGGAGCCAGGCCCCACTGCCAGGTGGGCTCAGGTAGAGCTGAGCTCAGATCAAGCTGAGTTCCTCTGTGCTCTGGGTTTTGCTGTGCCCATCCCTTGAGCTAAGGACAGCCCTTCCCGAGGATCCCAAGGGCTATTGAGTGGTGATACCATTTTCCATATCATCTGTAAAGACCTTGTGATCCTGTATTTTGTCCCACTAACCACAGCCTATCCCTGGCTTTCTGCATCTTCATGGAAGTGTCTTTTAATTCTCATTCTGGAAACACAAGCCAAAGTCAACTGGAAACTGTTACTGGCAAGTCAGCCAGTTAGTGATCTCTGTGGGAGCTGAGGGAGTAAATGGGTGGTTTAATGGCCATGACCCTGATTGGGATCATTGTTATTCCCAGGTGATCCTGCTGTGTCATTGGCAAAATTAATGGTAAGATAACCTCTTGCTGGGGCAGTGCATGATCTATCAAAGAGCACCAGGAACCAGCAACAGCTTTGGTTCAGAAGTAACTTCAGCCCAATTTACTGCCAGTCAGTGTGAGAAATGTAAAGACTGAAAGGAATAAACGTTGTGGACATTAAATGTAAAGAATACGTCTGAAGAGAAGCTACATTGCTTTTTTCCATAAATGTTTAGTAAATATTAAAGAACTAATGCAACCTAATACTTTTTCACAGTATTGTATTGCTTTTAGAGTATCCATAAAAGTGACATAGGTAAGGACAGATAAGACCCATGGCAGGCTGTTGCCATGTTCCAAGAATGGGGATAATTACTCAGTTCATTGGGCATTCCAAGCTTCCTTATCTCAGTATCCCAGTGGCCTGGTGGTAATCACAGCAGGAGTGCCCTATAAACCTTTAGCAGGAGGAGCCTCTCCACCTGCCCTGCTGAGCTAAGAGAGACCCCCAAGCACCCAATGGAGCCACATGCTGGTCCTGTGTCCCCAAGTGCTGGTCCCGTGTCCTGGGGTGGCCCCTGCTGTACTTTTTCCTGTCTCTGCAGCCACACCCTACAGCCCCTGCCCTGCTCCCCACTCTCCTCCCAGGGTCTGCAGGGATGTGTTGGGTTTTACCTGGAGAATGTTTCTCACCTGGGTGACTGAGCTGCTGCTGAGGCTGTGGATTGGTCACTGGACCAGGGACTGGTCACTGCCACTGTCCCCTGGTCTCTGGCTCAGGACCAGCTCAGATACACTTTGGGTGGATTCAAAAAGCTTAACTGAAAAGTGGGGGGTTATGAGATAATTGGTTTCTAATCTGTATTTTTAGTGCTAATTCTCCATTGTAGTATTACTGACCCACCTACAAGGTGCTGTAAAGGTGGAGCTGGTGCAGAGCTGGGAATTCAAGGACAGGGATCTTTGCCCTTACCTTTGGAATGCCCTAAAAGCCTCAGAGATAAACACAGCTAAGTGAGGCCCCTGAGCAGGGATCCTGCTCCCTGCTGTGGCCCTGTGCTCAGACCTGACTTTGTTGGGGGTTCAGGTGGGGGTGGCTGAGGGAACCAAGAGGGTTTGGTGTTCCCCATCCCAGGGACCCAGGCTGGAGTCATACCCAAATGTGCTGAATGGGCTGTAGCTTTTTTGTTGTGTATTTCCTGTTGTTCTTTAATAACACTATTCCTGGAACTGGGGTGACTTCAGTTGTGATACCAAGCAACAACACAACCTTAGCTCTCCAGGGCTCAGAGCCAGCACCCTTTGGGGATCTTTTTTCCCTTGGAGTTCAGGTACCAGTTTTAATTTCCAGCTCCCTTTGCTTCTGCAGAGTGAGGGGACATCAGCAGCCTTCTGAAAAGAAAACTTGGTGCCTGAGTAGCAAGGAGAAAAGGAAACAGTGACAATGGGTCTGGTAAATTTGGAGAATGATAGGTTATGTCCAGTAATGCCCCCAATCTTGGAGATGATTCAGCAAGTTTCTTTCACCCAAATGAGAAAAAGAAGCAACGTTATCAAAATAATGGGGGGAGCCCCAGACCACTTCAGTGGAATTGATCAGTTGACAAACCTTGTGAAGATAAACCACTCTGCTGATTCTGCCTCTGCTCTCTCTGGAGTTCAGAAGGAGTTGGCAGTGTCCTGCTCCTTTTCCAAATCCAGCTGGAGTGCAGGGCAGTGTGCCTGCAGCCATCTGTGCTGGGGCCACACAGACCTGCCTGGCATGTCCAAGCTCTCCAGAGCCCTCCTTGCTCCCTCGTTGTTCCCTTCTCCCATCCCAGCAGAAAGCTGAAGGCACAGCAGGAGCATAAGGAGATGGAAATGCTGGGCCCAAGAGAGCCCAGGGGTTGGAGAGCCCAAACTGGGACACACTGTATTTGGGCAAAAATGGTCTTGAGGTAAATGGAGAGTTTTGAAAATAAAGACTGTGATCTTGAGGTCTTGGTGGGCCCTGGAGCAGCAGGTTGGCTCCTTGGAAAATCGAGAGGGAGGTTACAGTGACTCCAGCACTCTTGCTATGGTTTCTGGCTGCTGCTGCTGCTGTCCAGGCATGGGGCCAACCCAGCCTGACTCGGGAGCCCTCTGCCATCTCTGCTGCCTCAGGTTTCTCTGGGGCTCTGCTGCTTTGTGTGGGATAACCAGGCCTCAAGTACATGAGTGTTTCTAGGACTAAAGACATGATTTAATAAAAAGAGATGTTTCTGTTTCTGGGAAAGCTGTTTTTTTCTCGTTCGTTTGTTTTTTGGTTTTGGTTTTGTTTATGTTTTGTTGTTGTTCTCTGGCTGAGTTTATAGACCCAGGAAATGGCACTTGGCAGATGCTGTGTGAGTGAAATGATGTGTGATGAACCTGTGGTGCAGGTGAGGGACCTACAGGCACTGGGCACCCCTGTATGGCAGCAGCTGAACACAGGACCAGAGCTCCAGAGGGACAAGAGGCCCAGGTGCAGCTAAAAGGGGAGGAAAGTAAAAAGTCCTGATAATTTAAACAAGGGACCATCTGAGAGGCACAAATCTAGTCATGGACATAGGACAGGGATAGCTCAGAGTGATTCAGGTTCCAGCAGCATCTGCGGCTTAGTGAGCATGCGGTGCTAAGGAATTTAGAGCGCATTAGGGACTGTGCCTCTTCCTGGGAGGAAGGCTAAACCCTGAGCACCCTCCCAGACACAGAAACAGAGCCCTGGAGAAATCCAAAGGAGGTTAAAGGTCTGGTAATCCCCCTGGGGAAAACAGACTGGCTCCAAAACACAGCACATCCCCAGGAGGGCAGAAGGCAATGAATGAATTCTGATAAACCACTTTCTCTCCCACGGGCCTGTTTGAATGAACTGCCAAAGGGAGCAGCCCTGGCTTGAACTCCCAGCTGCAATTTTCCCCTTATCTCCAATGCTGACAGTCACCTGCATGTTCATCTTCTGATAAATGTGGTAACTGCAGCCACTCAGCACAAAGAGAAACAGGCTGGACAGCTCTGTCATTTGAGCCACTTTTCTTCAGCCCTGGGATCTCTCAGCCTCCATTTCTCCATCCTCCCCATTTGGGGATATTCTCCGAGTGCAGCCGCCACAGTGCCATATTCACCTCAGCTGTGTGACAGATGACAGAAATCACCTTTAATCCCTTACCACCTACTGCACAGCCTTGTGGCACTGCTGCTGCCTGGAGGGCCTGGTGCCCAGAAAAATGGTCTTTATCCTTTATCCTGGAACCATTCCTGGTGTTAAATCAGCATCAAAGTCAAATTTGCTGGAGAAGCCCAGCTACAAGGGATTACTTCTCCCTACTGCTTCTTCCCTCTCCCTTTATGCCCTGTTACATGCACTGGGTAATGGACACAAACTGGAGTGGGAGCTGTGCAGGCCACCTGAGTTTAAGGTGAACTCACACAGAGTCATGCTGGGCCCTGCTCTCTCCCTGTCCCCTCGTCCCCTGGCTGTACTTGGGGCTGTTCCTCAGATCTTGCCCCTGTCATGTTGTATCTGCCACGTCCTCTTTCTTGCAGCTCCGCAGCCACATCAGCCGTGCCCCGGCCCTGTCTGTGCCCCGCGGGGCACTTTGCCATCACAGCCTCCCAGTGCTGGCCCCTGTCATCTTCACACCTGGGTTTTGTAATCGAGCGTTCCTTCTTGTGCCAAAATACGAGCGGGATTCCCGGAGCCTCTTACCAGCCCCGGGCACTCCGCCGGGTAAACACAGCGGAGCAGGGGATTAGCTCCAGGGTGCTGCTTGCCGGCCAAGTCTCACTGCCCGGCCCTTGACACTGTTTCACTGACTCAGCCGAGCCTTGGAGCAGTTGACAGAAATGATAGAAGGCTCTCAAATCCTGACTGGCAGGGGAGGGGATGAATAATGGTTGGATTTATTGTTTTGTTCTAAAGGCAGGCGGGCATGCAGTAAAACTAGCAGATGTCAGGTTCGATGCCCACAAAGGGAGGAGTTTTCTTTGCGCCAGGTGCAGCAAAACTGTGTGGGATTCATTATTTCAGGATTTACGAGCTTTACACAGGCTCAAAAGCCAACCAGACAAGACCACGAAAGAGAAATCCATTGAGATCTCCGAGTACAAAGGCACATTGTTGGCTCTGGACGTGCCTGAGCCATGAATCACCAGAGGCGGGGAAATGTCTCTACCCGCTTACCCCGCTCTTTATCCTCAACCCCGGGCACCCGCTGCGGCCCGGCGAGGGCTGGAGGCAGATGGTGCGTGATGGACCTGTGCTTGAGGCAGGTCATGTGTGAGCCTCATCTCACCCCGGAGTTATTTAAGGTGAAAGGCACGGAGCTGCCTCCGCTCCAGCCTGCGCTTTTCAGCACCGCGGCTCCGCGGGGCACACAGCCCAGCTGGGCAGCCGGCACGGGCAATAAAAGCTATTTACAGTTGGATAATTTCTAGGTCTCGTTTGAAGAGGGAGCAATTGCTCTGTTGTGGTTCGGGAGTGCAAAGGTAGGAACCTTATCAGCAGGATACGAAGCTGCTCCCGTAAACACACCTGTGCTTTCGGCACCCAGCGGGGGCAGCCGCGGGGGCAGCCGCCCGTGCCGGGTGCGGCTCTGGGACCAACCCGAGCCTTGCCCAAAGGTCATTTTATGTCACGGCGTGCCGTGTCCCCCAGGTTTCCCAGGCGAGGATTTGGGAGGTGTGGGAAGTGCTGCGCTGCAATCGTTTCCTGATTGCACACACTTCCCAAAGGCACCTGCGGGCGGCTGATAACAGGCGCTGACTGGAAATAACGCCGCGGCGGCACTTTAGTGTCCAACAAGTGGCTGCCAATGAATCACTGAATCACAGAATAGCTGGGGTTGGAAGGGACCTCTGGAGATCATCCAGTCCAGCCCCCTGCCAAGACAGGGTCACTCGGAGTAGGTGACACAGGAACAAGTCCAGGTGGGTTTGGGATGTCTCCAGAGAGAGAAGACTCCACGACCTCCCTGGGCAGCAAAGAAGAGCAAAATGGGAAAAATGTTCTCCCGCTCTGCTGCCACGTGCCACGGAAAATTCCACTTGTGTCGATCAGAGCTCTCCCTAAAACACTCCTTTGACGGTCTGGGTACCACAGACACTGCTCGAGAGTCCGGGGCTGGTTTCCTGCTCTTGCCCAGGCACCTGCTCCCCCTTCCACGGCTGCCGACATTCCGAGGGTGACCCCGAAAGGCGTTTTTCGATCCTGTCCTTGGCTGGCACCAGACGGACCAGTCCGGGATGGGAGATACAGGGTGTTCTGTATGTTTTGGGATTCTATGTCGGTCACCATGGCTCGTGTCCTGGGCCGGGAGTCTCCTGTGTGTGAGGGGAGGGCGATGCGGGCGGCGGGGCCCGGCCGGTTCCCAGCCCAAGGATGCGGCACTACCTCAGCTCACACCACCGCTCCCGTAGCCGCCGCTGTCCTCACTGTCCCCGGCCCTTCCCCTGTCAGGCGAGTCGAGACGCTGATCCCGGTCCCGCAAGCCGTCCGGGCACGTGGCTGCCACACACGTCGCACCCCGTCCCGCCCCTGCCCCGCGGGGACCCTCCCGAGCCGTCCCGGGCGGAGCCGCGGGGCCGCCCCTGCACGCGGTGCCCTGGCCCCGCAGGGCCCCAGCACCTACGGTCCATGTAAAAAAAAGCAGCTCTTATCCACGCTCTTCCTCCTGGCCGGTAGGGCAGCGCCCTCCTGGCATCGGGAGACATTCCTGGATGAGGCTCAAACGCAATCTTTCCCGTGTCTTTCTGTCGAGCCCGAGCCCCGCCGGCCGTGAGCGGGCGGGTTTGGCGGATAGCCTGGCCCCCTCCGCTAGAAACCCTTATCATGTCGGCTTGAGGCGAACGTCGCCCGCCTGCGGCAGTGACGTACCACCGAGCCCGCCCTGCGTCCGCGGGCGCGGCCGCTGCAGCATCCTGCTGGATCTTTAGCAGCGCCGTGCCCGCATCCGCACCATCCGCGCCGACCCATCCCCTCATTCGAGTCCCCCGGCGACCGGAGCCGCCGCTGCTTCGCCGCCGGGGACGCGCCGCCCGCCCGCCGCCGGGACCCGTCCCGTCGCCGCCCGCTGGCGGGAGCTCTGGCCCGGCGCGGCTCCGCGCTGCGCCAGAATCCGCCGCGATCAGGTCTCATCTACGAGCGGCCGAGCCTCCGTCCAGCCGAGGCAGCCGAGCCGGCACCGGCAGCCGCTATCCTGGAGAATTTCGGGACAGCGCCGCGGGGCCCCGTCGCCGCGTAGTGGGGACAGCGCCTGACCGGGACCGGCTGGCCGCGTCTCCGCGCATGGTGGGACCGGGTCCTGCCTCGCC
>CM031872.1:7595196-7656456 GCA_018697195.1 Certhia americana
AACCCCGGGCACCCGCTGCGTCCCCGGCGAGGGCTGGAGGAGATGTTGCGTGATGGACCTGTGCTTGAAGCAGGTCATGTGTGATCCTCATCTCACCCCGGAGTTATTTAAGGTGAAAAGTCACGGAGCTTGCCTCCGCTTCCAGCTGCGCTTTGCAGCCACCGCGGCTCCGCGGGGCACACATGCCCAGCTGGGCAGCCGGCACGTGTTCGAATAAAAGCTATTTACAGTGGTGATAATTTCTAGGTCTCCGTTTGAAGGGAGCATTGCTCTGTTTGTGGTTCGGAGTGCAAAGGTAGGAACTTATCAGCAGGATACGAACTGCTCCGTAACCACACCTTGGCTTTCGGCACCCAGCGGGGGGCAGCGCCCGTGCGGATGCCGGCTCTGGGACCGCCCGAGCCTTGCCCAAAGGTCATTTTATTTCACGGTGCGTGCCGTGTCCCCCCAGGTTTCCAGGCGAGGATTTGGGAGGTGTGGTGAAGTGCTGCGCTGCAATCGTTTCCCTGATTGCACACTCTTCCCAAGGCACCTGCGGGCGCTTGATAACAGGCGCTTACTGGAAATAACGCCGCTGCGGCACTTTCGTGTCCAAAAAAGTGGCTGCCAATGAATCACTGAATCACAGAATGCTGGGTTTGGAAGGGACCCTCTTGAGATCATCCAGTCCAGCCCCCTCCAACAGGGTCACTCGGAGTAGGTGACGACAGGAAACAATCCGGTGGGTTTTTGGGATGTCTCCAGAGGAGAAAGACTCACGACCCTCCCTTGGGCGCAAAGAAAGGCAAATGGAAAAATGTTCTCCAGCTCTGCTGCCACGTGGCCACGGAAAATTCCACTTGTGGTCGATCAGGAGCTCTCCCTAAAACACTCCTTTGACGGTCTGTGGGTAACCACAGACACTGCTCGAGAAGTCCGGGGCTGGTTTCCTGCTCTTGGCCCAGCACCTGCTCCCCTTCCACGCTGCCGACATTCCGAGGGTGACCCGAAGGCGTTTTTTTGTCGATCCTGTCCTTGGCTGGCAACCAGAGCGTGACCAGTCCGGGATGGGAATACAGGGTTTCTTGTATTTTTTGGGATTCTATGTCGGTCATCCTGGCTCGTGTCCTGCCGGGATCTCCTGTTGTGAGGGGAGGGCGAATGCGGGCGGCGGGGCCCGGCCGTCCATCCCAAGGATGCGGCACTTACCCTCAGCTCACACCACCGCGCCCGGACCCGCCGCTGTCCCCAGTCCCGGGGCCTTCCCCGGCACGGGGGGGGGGGAGGCGAGCGCTGACCGGCCCGCAGCCGGCGGGAGCGGGGCTGCCCGCTGCACCCCCGGTCACCGCCCCTTGCCACCTCGGGGACCTGCTGCCCGGCCCGGAGTCGGAGCCGCGGGCGCCCCGGCACGGCGGGGCCCGCCCCGCAGGGTCCCCAGCACCGCCGCCATGAGCATCGCGGACCCCCGCTCGGCGCCGGGCCGCGGGCAGCGCCCGCCTGTCAGCGGGAGATCCTGGAGCGCAAACGGGCTAAGCTGGCCGGGCATGGCGGAGAGCCCGAGCCCCCGGCCGTGGAGCGGCTGTGGTGGCGGAGAGCCTGGCCCGCGCCGCGAGAACCCTTTCATTGCGGCTGGAGAGCGAACGGCGCCGGGCTGCGGCAGGGACGGCCCGGGCCCGGCGGCGCGGCGCGGCCGCTGCAAGCAGCTAGCTGGAGCTGTTACAGCGCCGTGCCCGGCAATCGCGCACCATCCATCCGCGCCGACAACATCCGCATCATCGAGTCCCGCGCCGACCCCGCCGCCTGCTTCGCGCCGGGGACGCGCCGCCCGGCGCCCGCCCGCCGGGACCCGCCGGCGCCGACCCGCTGTCGGGAGCTTGCTGGCCCGGCGCTGCGCCGCGCTCGCCGAGATCCGCGCCGATCAGGTGTCTTCATCTACTACGAGACGGCCGAGCCTCCGGATCCGTCCGAGGCAGCCGAGCCGGGCACCGTCAGCCGCCTCCTGGAGAGTTCTGGCAGCGGCGCGCGGGGCCGCCGTCGCCGCGTTGGGGACGCGCTGACCGGGACCGGCGGGGCCGCGGCTCCGCCGCAGGTGGGACCGGGCTCTGCCCGGGCCGCGCCAGCCGCTCCGCCCGCGGGGCCTGGCTCCCCCCGCGCCCCCGCGCCCCTCCAGAAGGGACCCGGCTACCGCCGGGCTCCGGCGCCAAAGACGGGACCGGCATCTCCGCCGGAGCTCCCGGCCACCCCTCCGCCGCTCCCGGCCACCCCTCCGCCGCTCCCGGCTCCCCCGCGGGCTGCCACCCCCTTAGCGGTGCCGGTGGCCCCCCAGCCCACAGTCCTGCAGCCGGCTCCCCCCCGGGCTGTCACCCCTCCGCCCACGGCTTCTCCGCGGGTTGTCACTCCCCCGCCCATAGCTTCCCCTCGGGCTGTCACACCCCAGCCCTCGGCACCTCCCCGGGCTGTCACCCCGCAACCCCCGGCCCCCCCCCAGGCTGTCCCCCCCCCGCCCGCACCCCCCCCCCGGGTTGTCCCGCCCCAGCCCGTGCCCCCCCAGCCCACCCCGGCTCCCCCCCGGGCTGCAGCCCCTCAGGCGGTCCCAGCTGCCCCTAAGGCTGTGGCCCCTCAGGCCAACTGCTTTCTCCACAAGATCAGCTCCAACTCCTTCACGGTCACACCCCGGGGGCAGCCCCCCAGCACCCGTGTTCCCGAGCCCGGTGCTGTCCCCGCCGGCCGCCCCGCAACGCCCAAGGGGCCACCAGTGCCATCCACCAGCCCTTCCCATGCCAGAGCCAACGCCAGGAGGCCAAAGCCGGAGGAGGCCGAAGTGGCCGTGTCGCCCCTGCCCAGTGCCAGTCCGGCCCCCAGTGCCACCGGCGCCACTCGGCCGCTCTCCGCCTCAGCCCCCCGGGCCGGGGGCTCCTTCGAAATCCACCCGGCCCCCAAGCCCGACTTGGCGGCCATCCCAGCCCACGACCTGCAGGCTCAGGCTCTGGCCAAGCTGCGCCTGAATTCGCGCAATTCCTTCGTCTTCGTGCCCCGCCGGGAGGGCAGCCCGGCTCGGCCGCCGGCCCAGATTGCCCGGCCAGGGCCACCGCCACCGCCCTCGGAGGAGAAGGCACCCAAGGAGCCCCCGAGGGCTTCCGTCCCGGAGCAGGAAGAGCCCATCACTTCCCCACCGGCGGCTCTGGATCCCTTGGTACCTGTGACTTACATCGATGACATTGTGGAGCCGGACAGCGGGGAGCTTCTTCCTAGGGCTGGCCCGGCTGTGAGGACGGGGAGCTTGGCGGATCAGCCCGGAGGAGCTGGCCCTGACCTGGAGATGGAGTTTTCCTCCGTGCCCGTCTACAGACCACACTCTGCCCCCCAGCAGAGGGGAGGCAGCACCTTCACTGTCGTGCCCAAAAGGAAGCCCGTGGCCCCGGGGCTGCAGGCTCTCACTGATGCCAGCGGAAGGCCACAGCGGGAGGAAGAAGAGGAGGAGGAGGAGAGCAAAGGAAGAGGCAAAGCCGTGGAGAATGCTGATGGGCCCCAAGTGGGGTTATCCCATAAAAAGCGCTACCCCACAGTGAATGAGATTGAAGTGATCGGGGGGTACCTGTCCCTGGAGAGGTCCTGCATGAGCAAGACAGGCTCGCGCCGCAAGAAGGTAACCGGGCACCTCTGTGCTCTGCAGCCAGGCTGGAAGGGGCCCACTGCTGCTTTGGGTTTGGCTTCTATGAGGCACTGGTGGGAACACAGGCAGTGTGTTTGCCCCATGTGGGAGCCAGAGGCTGCCCTCAGAGCTGGCTGAAGAGGGTAAAATGGACTCAGAAGTGAAGCCTTGGGGCTGATGGAAAACAGGAGAGGGAAGGTGGAATTCCGCCACACTGATGTGAAGGACATTTCAGAATGGTGAGGAAGGAACATGGGATTAATATGTCTCATGGTAGCCAATACTAGGAAAGTTTGCAACTCTTTTGTAAGCCCAGTGTCTTGCTTGCTTTTACTGTCTCCTGAAACTTTAAAGGAAGCCTGAGGACCACAGGGAGATGGGACTTGGCATATTAGATGGAATTTTCCCTCAGGAGGGGGCACTGGGTGCTGTCCCACAAAGCAGCTGAGAGTGGGATATGCCCTGTAATAACTGCAGGGCCTCTCCTACCCCATCCCTTCTTGGAGATAGAATAATGGAAAGTAAAGTATTTCAGGAATTGAGGAAATCAGGGGGAGTTGCATGGTTTGAACAGCTGTGGGCTCACCCTCCTGCTCTGCTCGCAGTGTCTGAGGGGTTGGACATGTTGAGCTACCCGTGCTCACTTGGGCAGCATGGCATTGGCGTCTTCCGTGCATTAGTGATCTATTGATAGAGGCTCAAGAATTAGGTCTCGATTAGGCAGAAAAAGATCAGCAAGAACTTAACTCCTATTGATAGGATTACACCACCTGCTCCTTCTGAATGTGCAGCTACAGCTCTGAAGATCCAAGAGATGCTGATTGCTCCAAATGCCTTTGGAGTGAGCAAATTCCAGATTTTCTCATGGCTTGGGGTGAAAGGTAGATCCTTGTGAGCCCTAAATTGAGAATTAATCTTTGTAGGGCTTGAGGAAATGCATCTGAATGTGATAGGAGGAGTGGGGGAGAGTTGTTGGGCTCTGAAAGCAGCATGCTGAGGTGGCAGATCCCGACTTCTAGGGCTGTGATGTGACATGGTTTTCCATAGTGGGAACTGTTGTTGGACATTTCCGTTACCCAAATCCAAGTAGATGACTGAGGGACTGAATGTACATGGCTGCCTGAGGCGCTGAATTATAATTTGAGGAAATCCTTTGAGCAGGATGCATCTCATTTGAAGGGAGGCAGGGAGTGCTGCTTCCCTGGCTTAACGCTGTCAAATTCCTCCCTAAGCACAAGCAGCCTGAGGTAATTTGGTGGTGACTAATGCAGGGAGCAGGTCTGGAGCACCTTGATAGCCAGAACAAGCAAATGAGCAGGGGTGTTGATTCTTGCTCCGTGCTCCTGGAGTTTTTCCTTGTTTTCCTACAGGGAAATGCTTGGTCCGACTGGAGTTGTTCTGCTGCTTAAACACCTGCTGGCTTGTACTCATTGCAGCTGTTTTGCCTCTGATCAGGTTCAGTTTGGGGTGTTAGTTGGATTTACACCAAATCAGGTGTGTGGTACAAATGGTGAAAATATTAATACAGAATGTTACAGTTATGAGTTCTCTTAGGACGGACCAGAGGACATAGAGGGAATCTTGTGGGATGGTCATATTTGGGTAAGCCACTCCTGATGGAGTGGATTTTTCTGAGCAGGGGATGTTGGTGGGACACAAAGAACAAAGCCTCAAGTAAAACCAATTAAATGGTGCACAGTGGAAGGTGTCCTTAACAGTACAAAAAGGAGGGAGGGAGATGAGCACAAGTCCAATGCAGCGACTGAATTGTTTTTTGGTTGATCTAACGCAGAGAAGTCGTGGCGTGTCCAGCCTTGGGGCTGTCTGAAACTTGCCTTTTGGGGAAAGGGGAAAAGCTTTGAGCATCTGGCAGGTCAGTCCTGCTTAAGGCAGGAGTTTGGGCTAGAGACCTCCAGAGGACCTCTTCCAGCCTAAAATATCATGTGATATTGGTTAACTACTGTTTTGTGTGTCAGTGGTGGATTTGTGTGACATTGGGCAGGTCATGGAGCTTCTCTGCCCCTGTTCTTACCAGCTTAACAGCATTAACTGCCCTGCTGTGCAACTGAGGTGCCAAATACTGCAAGGTGCACACACAGCTGTTCCCTAAGAACTGTGTGGGGTCGTCCTGCAGGAGAACTTGTGTAAACATTTGGTTTCTGAGAGGAGAGAGGTTAAAAGACAAAGCAGAAACTGCCTGTTACATTGGCAGAACTTGGGAAGCTGAAACAAATAGGGACTCTTAAAAATAAGATCAAGCTGAAGGAAAGTAGTCAAGACGTAAGTTTCTGTGTGAAATTAAATGTGGTGTGGGAGAAACACCCATTTTTCTTTCAGTTCCCTTCCTGCTCAGTCAAGCACAGAATATGACTTTATAGCCAGGGTCTAGAAGATGCTGATGGTGGACAAATGGAAAGATTTCTGTTTACTCTTGACCTAGAGGATGTTTGTGGCTTTTACTCTGGGTAATAAGGCTGAGTGTTGATGCCTGAAAAGGAAGGAGCTTGTATTAGGATGCATTCCTTGGTTTCTTCCCAAGAGATCCTTCTGTGTCTCCAAGGCAACCAGCCAAAAACAAGAGTTCTGTTTTGAAGCTGTCGGGGTTTTCAGAAACATGATTTTGGCCTGAATTGGGCAGAAACAGACTGTTCTTGTGAGCTGGGAGCTGCAGTTGTTTGCTAAAACCAATCCCCTTTCTCTTTTGGGGTTTCAAAACCTGATGTTGGTTTTAGTGAGCAGCTTCCTGTGTCTTTTGGGGTGAACAAGCTCTTCTTGTGCCAAGCATCTTCCTTTCCAAACCTTGCTTTTAAAAGGTCTTTAATTATACTCCATACTCAAGAAAGTAATGTTTAGTGAAACTTCAAGAACTTGGAAAAGTTTAACTGTTTGCTGATGCCCAGGAGGAATCTGGGAGATAAACAGCAAGTCAGCAGAGTCTGGAAATGCTGTGGCTCAATTGGGTGTGTGTGCAGTCAGGGGTAAGAATATATTAGGAAGGAGGGTGTCAGTCCTGCCAGTTGGAACCCACTGTTCTCTGAGATGCAAACGGTGTTTATTTTTCTAATGTAGAAATTCAGCCTCCCTTTTCCATCCCCATGTCTGGCCACTGATTGCCTGACTGTGGTAGAGGTGCCAGCAAAATGGAGCTGGCATGGTCTGTGTCCTCTGACCCACATCCTCCCTGGCTTTTTGGGAGGGTTGCTGGGAGTGGGATTCAACACTGCTCTGCACAGAGGGGGCTCCAGCCCCTGCTCCTGGCTGCTGACAGTGGCTGTGGGACTTGTGACTTTGCTGTGGCCTGAGGGATGCTGCTGTTTCAAGGCCTTTCAGGATAAACAGCTTTATTGCTCCTTCCAGACCTTCAGATATGTGAAGCAGCTGTTACTTTGGGGGTTGGAGCTGGAGCTTTATGAGGGGGAGGAAGATGATATATTGGAAATAAAAAATCTGTTCCCAGCTTTGTTGTGGAGCTGCCGTGGGGGGACAGGGGCTGTGGGGCTGGGTGTGATGGGACACATCAGGGTCTGCAGGTGGAGGGCAGAGCCCCCCTGCTCTCCCTGGGGGCTGGATGAGCTGGAGCTCTTGTGCTTCCTCAGGGGTCCATGTGCCCTTCAGGGCTGTTCATCTGCTCTGGGGCTGTTTTGCGACCTCTCCAGGCAGTACCAACAGCAGTTCAGATAAAGCACTGTGGGTGGGACTCAGTGTCAGAAGTGTGTTTGCAGTTCCAAAGGGATGTGCCAGGAGCTGCTGGGCAGCTGCTGGAGGAGCTGGCTGAGCTCTCAGAGAGGACAGGATACATGTGCAGGGGTGGAAGGAGACCTACTGACCTTTATTCTAAACCGGGAGTGGGGCAGAGGATGCAACACACTGTTGGTGACCTCTGCTCAGGACTCCTCTTTGTTATTGCAGAGAAATACAGGCATTTCAGCAGTGGCAGGAGGAAGGGAAGGCTTTGCTGCAGGATGTGGATCTTTAGGATCACAGAGGATAAAATCTTGTTCATCTGAGCTGACAAGAGTCAGTGGTGGTTTGATTACCTGCCAGAATAATGTCCAATAAAGTTGTTGGTGAGATATAAATTTGAGATTCTGCAGAACATGTGGTTGGCATGTTGAAGCAAGAGCTGGGGAGGGACAGAGTACTGCAGAGCCAGCCAGGCTCCCTACGAACAGTCACTGGCTTTAGGCTTCAGGCTCTTCTCTTGTTGGAGGCTGGATTCTGCCCTCACCCTGCTCCTTCAGTGTGTCACTCCTGCAGTGCATCCTGAGTGTTTTCCTCTCCGGGATCTGGTACCTCCTGGAGATCCTGCAGGGAAGGTGAATGAATTCTGGCTAGGCCACCCGAAGTCCTGTGAATAACAGGACCTGAGAGCCAACAGACACCAGTTGTTGATGAGTTTAATGTTTTGTGCTTGTCACAGCTGGCAGTTTGCCGTGTGCTGGCAGGCGAGTCGCAGCCCAGTGTGAGCAGGGATTACGGGAACAAGGCTGGTGAGATCCAAACAGTTGGAGTCTAAAGTTAAATTATCTTCAGAGATGTCCAGCTGAACTTCAAAAAGTTCCAGCTTACACAAACTTTAGCATGGTCCATGTCCTAATTTTTTGAGCTGCATAATGCCTGAATGTGGCTTCCAAATTCCCACTTAAAAGTCTGTTGAAAATTATTTTAAATACCACTCAGTTTTGATCATGGACAGCAGCTTTGTTGGTCTAGCCTTTTGGTCTGTAGTTTTCCGTGTTGAGTTCTGCTGGAGATGATCTCCTGTGAGAGCCAGGTGTAGGCTTGGGATGTTGGCAGGGATCAACATTTCCAGCTGTTGCCCAGACTTGTTTGGAGCAAGTCTGCACAGTGTGGAGTCTAAATACTGGTGGCTGCCTGAAGTTTTCTTTGCAACATACAACACAAGTAAATTAACCATAACACAAGTAAATTAATCTGGTGGTAGAAGAAGAAATCTCTCTGCAAAAATTATTTTGATTATGTCATCTCTGTGTTTTCGAGGGGTCAGGGCAGAGATTTGTGTTCTTTAGCTCTTGGAGAACTGCATGTTCCTGTTCTATTTTCTGTCTCTGGCTGTGCTCTGCTGGGGCACATTCATCTGCCACCTTTAAGGAGGGGCCATGGTAGTATCTGACATGGAAGTATTGCATTTTTAGGAGATGAGGTCAGCAGTGATAAGTCATGCTCAGGAAATAAGTGTCTTGGATGATGAAGTGCGGTCCCTCCCCTGCGGAGATGATCTCCATTAGTTGTCAGATGGCAGCAGGCTCTTTCACCCAGACAGGGCCATTTTCCTGCCCTTTGCTAATTCCACTGTTTGTTTGGTTTTGTTTTTTTTTCTGTAATTGATGGCTGAAGACTGGAAATCAGAATTTGCTGCAGTTACAGCTTTTAAACCACTTCACAAGCTGCCCCTGAGGCTGTCAGTGGAGCAGTGGGTGTTTTTTTTTGTTTCCCCACTGCATGCCAGCACCTTGATGTGCTGAGACTTTGTTGTATGAAGCCCTGGCAGAGCAGATAAGTCAGATTTATCTCATCTCAAAGTGGGAAACTTTCTGTGACTGAGGCTCTGCATGGCCTCACCACTCCCATGCTTCTTGTTCTGCAGTGACAGTCTGAGCTGGTCCCAAATTCCCCTGGTTCTCTTGCCCCCATATCCTGCCTGCTGCTGTCAGCACTGCAGGGAATGGGACAGAAGGGCTAAAATAGAAACTCTTACGCAAATAAGAGCCGAGCCTGGCTTTGAAGCTGGTTAGGATGTGCCCAGGGCTCAGCCTGCCCCAGAGCTCGAGGAGATTTGAAGTACTTTGTGCTCTGAACTCTAATCACGAGGATTACAGTTAATGTTTTCTTAATCAGTTTCCCTAATCTGTGGACCAGATTGGAGAGGGTTTATAATTTCCCTCCATCTCAAGGATTCAGTTTGTTTCAAATTTGGGGTTTTCCAGTACGTGGTCATGGTGTTCTGAGAAGAGCAAAAAGGACACTGAGGTGGCTGGGGCAGGAGTCCGGCTGGTCTGTGTTATGTGTGGGGAACAGTAGGGAAAATGAAAATATTTAGTTTCTGGGTTCTGTGGCAGTAAAGGAAATCTGGGTAAGAGCTGCTGCAGCAGCATCTCCTTCACCTCAGGGGTTGCGGTCACCCCCCTCCCATATGAAAACAGAATTTAAAATCTATTTACAACCCAGACTCTTTCAGTGACTGCAGCAGTCTGTGGGGCTGGGAGGATATCCCTGTTTGCCAGTTGGTGTAGGAAGAGTCACATGAAGTGTCTGTATCACACAGAGCGACTTCACAAACATCCTGGGAAAATCTGGAGGGCTGGAGGAACTCGCTGCTGATGTTTTCCGAGAAGTGCCCTTCGGATGATCTTGGGAACTTGGCAGGATGGAGCTGCTGCTTTGTTGGCATTGCAAGAATGTAGGAAATATCTGAGACAAAACACTTGTGTGTGTAGGGAAATTGTGTCGCTTGCAGCTGGTGAAAATGCAGCCCTGAGGGCACATCCCTGAGGCTCCTGGTGAACCTGCTGCACTTGTTTCTCATCAAGGAAGTTCTTTCCTTTTACATGTTAAAGGAGAGGGAAAGGGCAAGAGAGACATGAACTCTGTTGTGCAGGTGATACTGTTCACATCATGGGAGCCTTTTGGTCCTGAATGAGCTCCTTGACAGGGTGGGAAGTAATTCTGCTCCCAGCGTCTCTCTTTCCCATGGAATGATGCTCCATGGGTCCCTTTCCAGCACCAAACCCAGGTATTTTTGTGAGCTACTCTGGGCAGCCTGGGTTGCACAGAAATGTTTGTGGGTGGCAGTTCCCAGCACTGCATCTCCTTGTAGCTACAAATGGGCTGCTCAGAGCTGCCCGTGAAATCCTCTGGTGTTGGGGAATTCTGTGTGGTTTTTTATGAGGACACCAAGTCTTGACACTAATTGTACCTTGCTTATCCTGCTCCCTTTGTGTATTCAGATGAGATTTGTTTCATACTAGTAGGGACATTTGTCCAATTCTTAGGGGCCAAGTAAGTAATTTTTGAATTGCTTGTTAAGCTGTGGAAGGCTCTGGCTCCTCTGCCTGCAGATGTGAGGAGGAATAAAGGGCTCCCAGAGTGAATGGTTGCTCTGTGCCCTGGCACACTGGGACTCCAGCTGTGCTTGTGTGGGCACTGGAATCTCCCCCTTGTCCTGCACAGTGAAGGGAAGAGTTAACCAAGCCACCTACCCCACATGCTCTAGGGGCTGTCCCTACCCCTTCACCTCACATCAGGAATTTGAAACTTGCCTGTGTCTTGCACAAGGAGTTTAATATTTCGAATCTCCATGCATTGCTCCTATCTGCCATGTGCTTCAGCATATTGATTACACAGAGCTGGCTTTGTGGGTTGCCTTGTAAATGGAGACTTTCTTGTTTTGCCTTGTGGCTTGGGAGCTGGGATGTGATCCTGGAGGAAATATCTTCTTTGCCAGCCACACAGGGCTTCCCTGACGTGCTCTTGCTGTAAATCTTTAGTGGTCTTAGCTCTACTCAGTAACTCACTGAGGTGCAGTTAATGGCTGAGCAAAAGTCAATGTTACTCTCAGGGAACACTTCTTGGAAAAACATGATCAGGTGATTCTGTGGTGTCATTGCCAACTCCAGTTCCCCAAAACTCTTCTTTTTGTACAGAATGACCAAAAAGTACATTTCTGAACTGCCATCTGCAGTTTTGTGGGCATACTTAGAATGCTTCAGCCATAGCAGTACAGGGTTAATCCAATACAGGAACCAAGTCTCAAGTCCCCTCTGTTCCTAGGAATACTTGTCAGGGAAAAACCCTTTCTTTCTGTGTCAAGGAAAGGCTTTAGAGGCACAAAAGCTCCTTATCTTCTGAATGATAGCAAATGCTTTGGTGATGTGCTGGTGCTTCTGCAGTCCCCTGGGTACTGTTCCAGACAGCCCACATAGTTTGTGCCTGGAGTTATTCAACAATTTGAGCTGACACATGACTGTGTTTTCAGGACAAGCACAGACACATAGAAAAGCTCATTGCTAGCTCAAAAAAAATGGCTCGTTTTCCCAAAAATCCTTTATCTGAAAGTTTCTTTTCATGGGAACTGTCTAGATCATTGCTGCAGGCTGCTGTGAAAAAACTGAAAGTCTCTGCAGAGGTTTGGAGTTTATGAACTGCTTTTCTGTCTCCTTTTACTAAATCTGCTACTCTGTGGGACTGGTCAGGTGGGAAGAGCAGGATAAACCCTTCGGAGATCTTTGTCCAGCATAAAATCCCTGCTTCTATCCTGTTTCAAGTCTCACACGCAGTTATTTGTCTATGCAGAGACCTTCTCTCTCACTCTGTGGCACCTGGGAGGTTGTTCTGTGTTTGAACCTCCTCTTTATACAGGTCCTGAGCCTCCACCCACCCAAATGGGTTTGGAGCTTGAGCAGCTTTCCTGCCCATCTCAGGGGCTGTTTGCAGCCCTCCCTGGGATGTTTTGTGTGCACAGGCTTGCTGACACTCCCAGCTGGCTGTAGTTTCATGTAGCAGGTGTGATGTCTTGTGCTTTCTTCTCCTTGCTCAATCTATAGACAATAGACAACCAGTGCAACAGCAAATGTCCCTTGATGTGAGGTGGCACAGGAGCACAGGGTTCTTCAGGGCACTCGTTTTGTGTGTGTTAGATCTCTCAGAGATGTCGAGCCCTGCTTTGTGTTCGTGCTGGATTGTCCATCCTTCCTGCACATACCAGCCAAACCCTGTGGGGGGAAGAGGAGGGGCAGACACTGATCTCTTGTCTGTGGTGACCCGGGACAGGACACAGGGAATGGCTGGAGCTGGGCCAGGCTGCAGCTCAGGGCAAGGTTCTTCCCCCAGAGGGTGCTGGGCACTGCCCAGGGAATGGGCACGGCCCCGAGGCTGCCAGAGCTCCAGGAGCCTTTGGACATCCCAGGGATGCACAGGCTGGGAGTGTTGGGGGGGCTGTGCAGGGACAGGGGCTGGGCTGGGTGATCCTGGTGGGTCCCTCCCAGCTCAGCTTATTCTGTGATCCTGTAATAGACCAGGTGTGAAAAACTTCTTTAAATCACACCCAGCAGCACCTGGCAGCCCCTGCATGTCCTGGGGAGTCAGTGCAGTCCCTGGGTTTGTCACTTGGGAATTCTTGGGGACAGAGGATGATTAGAAGAAAATCGGTATGGGAGTAGAACAGGTCTTGATCCTTGGTTCCGCTCAGCTGTTTGGGTCTGGTGAGGCACTTGGTGGGTTGGGATGTGCTGGAGGTGCTGTGGGGTGGCAGCAGGGCAGGGATGGAGCCCAGCTTGTGCTTCACCACTTGTCATCCCATCCTGCTCCTCAAGGACAAAGCAGGGATGGCAACTCCGGCAGGAGCCCCGGGTTTGGGAGGTGGGAACCACCCACAAGGGAGGGAGACTGTTCAGTCCTTCTCAGCCCCCTCTTCTGGGCTGCTGCGATGGGGATCAAATGCTGACTCCGACCCTTCGTGCTGGAATGTAATTATAGGATAGTTTTATTCTTTTAATGCCTGGAACAATTACTTTTTCCTGACTGTTACAAGGTGAGAATTTGGATTGCCAAAGAGGTTTCAGTTGAAAAGGTGCTTTATCACCCTGCTTTATCCCTTTGCCTCTGGCTCATCAGTCAACCAGCAAATGTAATAATGGGTGGAGAAGAGTAAAGCCACAGTAAGGAGATTCCTTCTGGAGCTGAGGATGCAGGTTAACCCCCAGAGACTTCCAGAGAGATCCCTGGTCTGTGAGAAGCCATCAGGACTTTGCTCTGTCATTAATACTGCCTTGCAGACTTTCTCACCTGCTTTTTGGAGGTGAGGTGGCTGCTGACTGTCGTTGCTCGTGTTGTAGGTTGAGTTCTATAAATCAGTTATTTTTGTTTTTAATAAATCTCTGTATATGAGGGCTCTTTGGTGGCCGGTCTGGGTGCAGCCTGAATCCTGACAGCCTGACACAAGGTTGGCTTCCTTTTTCTACATGAGATCTGCATGACTACTCAGATTTACGCTTTGTTGGGCAATATTTGCCCTGGCTTCTCTTTCCTGGATATTCTATTACTCATTCCTGTTCAAATCCTAGCAAATAAATAAATGATTTTTGCTATGGCAACAAGAACCTATCAGCTGAATAGCACAATATTTCCTGAAAAGCCTGCTTTAGTCTTTCCAGTGTGCCTGATTGCTGGGGAGAGTATTTATATATATATTGATATGTGTGTGTGTTTATGGGTTTGGGTTGGACCCTGGGTTTGTGACACAGCTGTGGGTGAAGCCTCCAGCTGAGCAAAGAGTGACAAATCCCTGCAAACATCCATAGCTGAAGGGTGCAAAATTCTTCCTTGCCACAATTTCTTCTGGGGCAGAAACAGGGGAAGCAGTGCTGAGACAGGCTGAGCAGAGGCTTCTGGCTGGGCTCCAGTGAGCTTGGCTCTGCTAGGACACGCTTTTCTTCTAAAGAAACGTCCCCTGTTGCCTTTTGTGTTCCAATAAAAGTCTCTGTGGTCTGGCAAGGTGCTGCTGGCTGTGCAAACCTGTTGTCTGTGCCATGACTGGACTCTTGGTTTTCCTTTATAGCTGGTTCCTGGGACTGAAGCTGCCTGTGTCCCTTGCACACAGCACTCAGTTGTGCTCTGTAGCCACTCAGAGCATTTTTCTGCCCCTTGTGTCCCCTGGTTCTGCCTGAATGTTTCACCCTCCCTGTTCTGTTGAGTCAAGCAGAGCTGCCTTGTGCTTCCCTGAAACCCCATTGTGCTTTGAGAGGGGAGCTCAGGTACTTCCACAGCAGGTTTTGTGGTTTGGGGCTCTCACCCCATGGGCAGGGCTGAGTGCCCCAGGGTCCATCCTGTGCCAGTGCCTGGTTGTGCCTTGTATTTGCTCTGCTTGGGTGTGCCCAGGACTTCATTGCAGCAGCCCTGGGGCTCTGCCTGGTGCAGGGGCTGGCAGCAGGGGCTGGAATCTGCCATAGTGTGGTTTGGGGGAACCTGTACCACTGTGCCCTCATGCCACACACAACTGCCTGTGTGAGCCTTGCAGGTGAACTTGGCTCCAGCTGTGCCCTGGGTTGCTGGTTGCAGCCCTGACTGGTTGCTCTGTGTGAAGGGCTCCAGCATTGCCTCCCGCTTGAATTGCTTGTGGAGACTGGGAGTGGTTGAGTTTGGGGCTGTTGGTGTTGTCTCTGGGCTCTGTGTGGGATGTGGGTGTCTCCAGGCCATTTCTGCTCTGTTCTGCTCTGTGGTTTTGCTCCCTGCTGAGGCTGTTTTCTCCTCCACTACTGTGTGCACCTTTGGTCCAAGCTGTGCTCAGTCATTTTTCATAGAGATTTTCTTCAGACAGCAGAAACCCAGGAACATTTAATTCCATCTCCCAAGCTTAAATTCTAAACCCCAAGGCATATCTCTCCTGTCTGCTTTGTCTTCTATGTTTAGCAAAGTAATTCTTACCTTCAGTGCCATTGGCAGCACTGGTAAGTGGCCTGTGTGCAGTTTCTAGTTCTGGGATAGCTCCTGGGCTTCCAGCAGCCCTGGGCACCTCCACCCTCATGGCCTTTGTGCCTGACAGTGTGGCTCATCCACACAGGACAGGCACCACATTGTGAGCAGTGACAGCCTGGCTCGGATCAGGGAGCATCTAGGTCAGCAGCAGGAATGAGAAATTCAGGGAGCAGCAACTGGGATGCTCTCAGCTTCAGGACCATTTAATTCCAACCCCTTTTCTCTGAAAGAGAATCACTTTTCTGCTCAAGTGTCATTTGGGGAGACTCAGAGTGTCTCTGTCTGGGGCTAAGGCAGGGAATGGGGAAAGGTAGATGGTTCCCTCCATGCAGTTTCCATCCCGTCTTCTCCTGGGAGCAGCGGAAGGGAGCCATCCTACCCTGGAGCAAAGTAGGACAGAGCTCCAGCTGTGGGTTTGCAGTGTGGAGGAGCTGCAGCTGCTCCCTCTGTTACCCAGATTCAAACTTAGCTCCCTTTTGCTGATAAGGAGCAGTGAAATGCTCCCTGTCCTGCTCTGATCCCTCCAGAGCTCCAGGGCTCCTGTGCATAGGTGGCACAGGTGGCACACGGTGATCTGCTGGCAGCTCTTGGAGGCCCTGGGACACATCCTTGGTGTGACTTTGGCTGCCCCTAACAGTGCTGCTCCAGTGCTCTGACCTGCTGTGAATGGGTGCACCTGGGACCTGCAGTGCTTCAGGGCTGCTTGGGCCAGGTGCCACTTCCCAGCCTCTGGGGATTTTCTGTATGACAGAAATAGGGGATAAATGTGCTGCACTTGCCCCTGGCCAGTCATTACACAGCATCTGGAGAGATCAGAACTATCGGGCTCCTGCCACCTGTCACAAGCTACCATGTCCTTTCCATTCTGTTCATAACCCTGTTAGCTGAATTGTAATTGTACTTAGAAGTAAAGGGATCACAACACCCTTTTAGACAGCTGCTCCTGAACCTTGATCTGTGTTGGCTAAATCTTCCCTACTTTTGGCATGAACTTACTCCTGGCAAGCTTATCCTCCTTGTTTGTCTGATGTGTGCTGGCATCAGCAGTTCTCTGCTCCTTGGTGGTTATTTTCTGGAGTACTTACTAAGAGCTGTTACGCTTTTTCTCCACCTTCACTTTCGCTGGTGTGAAGTTTTTGCCAGTGAATCTCCTCTCACCTGTTGAGGTGACCTGTAACCAGATCCCTGGAGCACAGCAGTAGATAATGCTTAGGACAGGCAGGGCTGCAGGGAGCAAACCCTCCCCTCAGCTTTTCTTTTCAGCTTGGACAAGCACATCTGGAGTTACTTCCACCACCTGCTGAGTGTTACAGGGAGGAGAGAGCCAGGCAGTCCCTATTTCCAGCAGAAATGCCTTGCTTCATCTCTGGTTTATTTAAGCAGCATCCTAATGATGATTACAGTCCTATAGCAAATCCCACATTTTCTTTCTCAGTTATTCACAGGTGATGAGCTTTTCCTCGTGCAAAGGTTGCTCTTAAACACGATTCCATTTTTAGTGTTTTTGCTCTCCAGTTTTTTCATGACCATAAAATTCTGGTTAGCCCTTGATGAACTCTTGTGTTTGAGTCACTTTCATTTCTCAGTCTCCCAGTTACTGTGGAAAGGTCATTATTGACAATACTAGATAAAACTGGTTTCAGACCAGAACCTTTAAGGCCTCCCCCTTGTCCATTATTTTCCCTGTCTGCTACCAGCTGTTACCATTTCTCCTTCAGCTGCTTCCTTCTTCTCACTTCTGGTTTTAAGCCCTGCTTAATGTAGCTTAAATAGCTCTTTGCCAGATGTCCTCCCAAGACTGGAGTCCTGGTCATGGATGCTTCTGTTTTCTGGAGCTTGGATACACAAAGGAGTTGCCAGGAATTAGCAATGTCACCTTTCCAACACATGGGTGTTTTCCTGCTTTTCTTTCATGAGACACATGGTGGCAGCTCCTCCTGGGTGCTGGGCATCAGTGTGAGGTGCTGGCAGAGGGCACAGAGGTACTCCAGACTCCTGGGCCTCCTGCCTCCATTTGGCTCTGCCTTTGGGGTTTCCCTCAGCATGGCAAGAGATCCACCAAGGCACCTGGGGAGGGACTGGGGGATCTGCAGTGGCTGCTTTAAACCAGGGGGCAGCCCTGGTGTGTGCAGCGGCCTGTGCCAGAGCCAGCATGGGGATCAGCAGGTTCTTGTGCTTCTCCCTGATAATTCTCCTTTGCTGTTGCTCAGATGAAGATCTCTTTCAACGAGACAAGTTTGCAGACGATGTTTGAATACCCCTCAGAGAGCTCCCTGGCAGAAGAGGATGAGGAAGAGGAAGGACACGCTTCTGAAACAGAGGAAGAAAAATCTCGTACCTTTTATGTTCCTCGCCCAAACAGCACTTTGCATCCCAGTACAACTAACTCAGGTGAGTGAAGCACTGTGTTGGCACTGTGGAGTTTCTGGTGGTGTCTGACACTGCCCATGTTTCCCACAGGGGCATTAAGGGGGGCTTCACATGGGTGGAAATGCTCATAGAGGTGAACAGGGAGCTGAAGATGGACAGCTGTCCCTGCTGGGATCCTAGTCCCACTTCTTTTTGGGGTGGTAAGGAATATTTACCTGATCTTTCTCCTTCCAGCAGATTTATCCAGCTACACTCCAAAGCACTCCGTGAAGTTCAGTGAGTGGCAGGAGCAGAAGTATGAGGGTCCTGCTGCAGAGGGACCCCTTCCAAAGGAAGCTGATTCCCAGGGGAACCAAGTCATGGTGAGGCTATAAATAATCAACTCTTGTGCTCTCTTGTGGAGTGGGGGTTCCAGGCAGTGGATGGGACAGGATGTGCCTTTCCCTGCACACCTGTGTTTGTGTTCCTGCCCAGGGAGCTGTATCACTGCTCCCAAAGGGGCCAACACACCATCCCACTGCAACTACCACACCTGCCCCTCCCCAGCTGTGTGAAGGAGACTCAAGGCAGCTGGTACGCTCTGTGCTCAGCACAGGAAAGACATGGATCTGTTGGAACAAGTCCAGAGGAGGCCATGGAAGTGCTCCAAAGGCTGGAGCCCCTCTGCTCTGGTGCCAGGCTGGGAGAGCTGGGGATGTTCACCTGGAGTAGAGAAGGCTCCAGGGAGAGCTCAGAGCCCCTTCCAGGGCCTAAAGAGGGCTTATCAAAAACAGGGAGATGGATTTGATTTTTTTTTTTTTTTTTAATGTGGCCAGGTGATAGGACAAGGGGGAATGGTTTTAAGCTAAAAGAGATTTAGATTAGATACTGGAAAGAAATTGTTCCCTGTGCTGGTGGGGAAGCCTTGGTGCAGGGTGGCTGCCCCTGGATCCCTGGAAGTGTCCAAGGCCAGGTTAGATGGGGCTTGGAATGACCTGGGATAGTGGAAGGTGTCCCTGCCCAGGGCAGGAGGTTGGAACAAGATGGGTTTTAAGATCCTTTCCAACCCAAACCATTGCAGGACTTTCTGATGCTCCAGGGCACATTTGGAGGGGGGCAGTAACTTAACACACCCAGTTATGGCCAAGGCACCATCCAAGGCTGAGGGGGCTGCTCTGGCCCGGCTCTGACGGCTCCTGTGCTCTGCCCACAGCTCACCCCGGCGGAGAAGGGCGGTCTCTCGGATTTCAGCAGCGAGCCTGCGCTCTATTTCTGAGGCTGCTCCGCGGTGCTGCAGCAGCGGCTGCTGGGCACGATGGGGCAGTGCAGCCGCCGTGGCCACACGGGAACCGCCACCGAAACCGCCCCCAAACCGCGGCTTTCCCCGGATCCTGCTGCCAAGGGTGGACCAGATGCTCTCGGGCATCTTCGGAGAATATTTGCACTGGATTTTGGGACCGAATTACTGCTTTCAAGGCGTATGATTGATTCTGCCTGTGGCCTTGCATGTTCCTTGTTCAAGATCAGCTGCCGGTTAGGCAGGTGTGGGAAGGACATCTGTAATCCCGGCATGGATGTTGATTTTTCTCAGCACTTGTCTGAGTCCAGTGCAGGGTCTGGATAGCTTTTGCAACCCTTCTCCCCCGTGGAGGATGGCTCTGGAGTTGGAACACTGGGCAGTTCTAGGTGGGTTCACAGCGTGGCTGTGATTTGACACATTTTGACACACAGTTTGGAAAACCATTGAAGGTTCATTGTTTGGCATGTTTCAGGCTCTGGTTTCACTGAAACATCATGGAATTCACGTGCCAGTTACATGCTTGTGGAGTTCACTGAACACCCTGAGGGAGGGATGGGAAGAGCAATGAATGCCTTTAGCTTTAGGTGTTATTTTTGCACCAATGAGTAGAGAAGTGTCCAGACTGTCTCGAGCCTCTTGAAGATGCCCAAACATTGGCCATAGCTTTGGTCTGTCCTTCCCAGCTCTGGCATCCAGTCTCTGGGAATTGCTGGTTGTGCTCCAGTTTGCCAGTTCCTCTTCTTGCTTTGTTCCAGATCTGATTGATCTCTCTTGGTTGCTTCCTTCGAGCCACACTTGCTCTGCTCCTCTAATCAAAGCACAGGAGGGCAGTTTCACTCCTTTCTTCTGCAGAACTTGAACAAGGAATGTGGGTTATTTTTGGTTTTTCTAGGATTTTTATAGTTCTATTGTAATTGTTTAATGCAGCCAATATGCAAAGGAATCTGCTAGAATCTTCCATTCAAGTTTTCTACTACTGTAAACTCAGGGTCAAAATTGCACTCTGGAACAGATGGAGCAGTGCTGCTAATGTGATTTGTACTTGGGATTAAAAGAGATGTGGTGAGAACAGATCCAGCCTCTTTGGGCTTTATGGAATGCGTGGTACCCCGGTGTGGGGCATGATCCAAAGGAACAGGCTGGTGTCTTGATTAAATTTGATGGTTACTGATTTGTCTGTTAATAGATGATGAATGTCTGCTCAAGTGACACTGGTGTGTGAACTGAAAATGCTCTGCATACCTTGCACTTGGTTTGGTGTCTGTTGTAGCAGCACAAGAAGGTTGTTCTGCTGAAAAACACAGGATTAATTTTTAGAACATACCTACTTGTAGCTGTTCCCTTCTGCCCTGGGTGCCTAAATACTTTTGGAAAGATAATGCAAAAAAAGAAAAAAAAAAAAATGAGCTACTCACTAGTTTGTTAGATGTTGGCTGGGGGGCCACAAAGACATTTTGCACCTCCTTGTCTGTTCCAAGCTAATTTGAGATCTGCTGTCTGTGTGACTTCCTGGGAGCAGGATGTGTCTGCAGTGCATCTGCCTGGGACATGACACAAGGACCATGGAGTTCCATGTGTAGTGGCTTCTCCCATTAATACTTCAGGATAAGGTGCTGAGACTGGGGTAGAATGCGGGAAAACGTGAGACTGCTGGTGACTGCTAGATTTAAGGGGTGAGTTTGCAGCACAGCTTTTCTAGCAAAAAAGGTCCCAGTGAGCATCTTTCCCTGTAGAAAAGCCCTAGTCAGTTTAAGGCAGCTCTGTTTCTTGCAAGACTGAGGGTGGTAAAGCAAAGCTGCTTTCAACTCAAGTTAGGGACAAGGGGTCTGAAGTAGCCCTGGTGTAGTTCTCCTATGGATCCATGAGGAATGCTAAAGAATGCTAAAAGCCAACACTGTCCTGCAGCTCAAACACTGCTCTGGTTCTCGTGTGAGTTAACTCTGTGCCTGCAGCCCTGTGGGCAGGACAGCTCAGGGGTGTGGGAGTGCAGTGTGCTGCTCTCTGCTCCTTCTCCCTGTGATCCTGCTCCACCTTGGAGCTGTGATTCACACCTCACGGAGCATTCCTTTGCACTTCCAGCTTCGTGCTCTAATCCCTGCCCAGGGAGCTGCCACCCAGAGCAGGGTGAGTGCTGTCCCGAGGGCAGGAGCATCAGCTGATGGGTCACCTCTTGGGATGTGCCTCAGGATCGCTGTGCTCAAAATGAAGGGTATTTTTTGTAAATGCCTACCCTGATCTGTAGCGTTCAAAGATCAGCTTTAGTGGATCTCTGACTAATACCAAAGCACATCTGAAAGGAAAATTTACTTCTGCAAAGCAAAGGCTTTTATTCTATGTTGCATCCCTGTACCACAACAGCAGCTCTCTCTGGCCAACAGGACTTTCCAGGCTGAAGAAGAAGTTTAGGAACGCTTTTGTCGACGTACTCGTTGTCCTAATGAAGTGTTTTGTGGCTCAATGGCTTTACCAAGATCCCCCATTTCCTCCTTCAGGACATCTAGCAGTGTCTGAGAATTGTCCAGTATCTGGGAAAGAAATAAAAATAGCTTATTTTTACACAAACTGTTTCTCTTATGAATTCCCTTCGAATTCAGCTGATCTGCCTTGCAGCAAGAGGGGTTCTCCAGCCCTTCACCCTCTAATTCCTGGTGATTTATTATCCTGTCTCACTGTAGGAATATCTGTGGGAGAATTTCTCTGGTTTGTGTTCATATTCTGAAAATGAAATGCCTTAAGCAATTCATCTGCCTTGGAGCATGAGGCAGAGAACTTCCTGAAGCAGACTGGGGGGGGGGTTGGTTGGTTTGGTGTTTTTTGGTTGGGTGGGTGGATTTTTTTAAGAGAGAGTTGGTATCTGGGCTTTTTAGATCAATATTAAATTGTGCTCTGCTGACCCAGTTTCAACTCTTTTCCACTGTTAAAACTACACATTTTGGGTTTCTGCCTTCAAGACTAACTCAAATCTACAGTGACCTTATGTCAGACTAGACCTGTTACTAATTTTCTCCTGGTTTTAGCTCACTGTCTACATAATCTAACATCCCTGCTTCCTATGCTCTAGGCTACAACATATTTAGGAGACCTTGCTGCCTGTCCATCTCACCAGTTAAAAATTTTAACAAAGTGGACAATTGTAACCAAATGTGATGGTTATAGTCCCCAAATTAATGTATGTTACTGTGAGTTTGTGGAAATCACCGAGTGATCAGAGAGGAGCTGAGGAAGTGTCCCACAGGACAAGGTGCTGGAGGAAGGTGAAATCCTGTGGGGGCTGGCAGAAGGCAAGGAGTGACAAACCAGGGATGTACATCCACAGGAAAGGAACTTTGTTTCTAGTTTCTGTCTGTAGGACATCTCTTCTTCACCACCTCTTTCTACTTCCTGTGAGTGTCAGTTCATTTCAATAAACAGGAATTCATCTGTAGGCTGAGGGTGTGACTTGGATCTCAGGTAAGGTTTCTTTTTAAAGGGGCTGTTTGTTTATCTTCCAGCATAGTTTTTAAGCGAGTTTCCCCCTTCACTTCAAACTATGAGGTATTGAAGGAGGTTGAGGAAACAGCTCCAGGTTCATCTGAAAAGTGATTGCCAGGGAAAAGCACTGACTTTGGGAGAGGAAGAGGAGCTGACACAGTAGTTGGTCACATTCAAAAAGCAAACAGGAGCAGAATTTAGGCAATGGCTAACAGTGGAAAGGGTGCTTCTTAGACAAACTCTGCGGGTCACCAAGAGAAGGAAGATTATCCCTTATCTGAAAAGGGGCTGGAAAGATCCTTTTTTAAAAAATAAAAGCTGTTGGTGTGTAATGCAGAAGTGACTAAAGCTGTTTCCCTATCTATGGCAATCAAGCAGTCCCTTCCTGGCAGTAACACACACAGGGAAGGGGAATGGGTAAAGCTGTCCCAGGAACCAAAATGACAGTGCCAGCCCTTGTGCTGTTTGCCTCCTTCCCACCCTTTACTGTCCCAACAATTTGACTCTTTTAATTATATTAGTCCATTACAGTAGAAAGAAACTACACTAAATATTGTGCAGGCAGAGTGGCATGCCAACAGCTCCATCAGCACCATTGTTCTCTGCCTGAATCAGTAGGATTGTGGGTCAGAATCTTATATCTGGTTTTCTCCTTTCCCTCAAACCATGGGTCTGAGATGGTCATTTTTAGGGGTTTGTTGAAAAAACCAGTTGTGATGTATTTTGACAGTAGACTTTTCCCAAGCCTTAGCAGCACCAAAACAATCTCCAACCCAAACCTCTCTGTGCTAGAGCTGCATCCCAGGCCCGGGAAGTTGTTTTGGCTGCAGTGCTACGACCCACTGAGGAGTGGTAGTTCATCGAGGTGCTCCCAACCGACCTTCAGGTAAATACAGACCCTGAGTTCATGCATAAACATATACATATATGTATATATACATATACATATCCCAAACACACACCTGACTCCCCTGACACACCGGAAAAGGTTCTTCCCCAGAGGGTGCTGGGCACTGCCCAGGGAATGGGCACGGCCCCGAGGCTGCCAGAGCTCCAGGAGCCTTTGGACATCCCAGGGATGCACAGGCTGGGAGTGTTGGGGGGCTGTGCAGGGACAGGGGCTGGGCTGGATGATCCTTGTCCACATCAGGTTATTCTGATTCAGTGTTGCCTCGAATCCTGTCCCCGGTCACAGACAGGGGAGATCGCTGCGGTCCCTCCCCCCACGAGGAAGCTGCACACTGCGATGTCCCCTCCTCTGCTCCAGGCTGAACACACCGAGCGCCCTCAGCGCTGCTCGCTGTCAGTACCTGCCCGGAGGCCGTGTCTATCTCGGCGATGGTGCGGTCGATGTGGGCTCGGGCGGACCGGAGCCCCGCCAGGCTCTCGCTGGTGTCGGACAAGCGCCGGGACAGCGACGCGATCCGCGACTGCAGCCGGCGCCGCTCCGCCTCCTCGGCACGGATCCGCCCGCTCAGCTCGTCCCGCCGGGTGCGGAGCTCCGACAGCCCTGCGGGGCGGCACCGTCAGACGGGCCCGCGCACCCTGCCCGGCCCCTGCCCCGGCCCCGCTCGCCCCCCGGCCCCGCTCACCCTCCCGCAGCGCCGTGTGGTGCCCCCGCAGCGCGGCTCCGGTGCCGCTCATCGCCGCGGCCGCGCCGCTCCGCCCCTTCCTGCGGCCCGAATGGAGCTCTCGGCCGCCTGGCACACGCTCAGCACCGCGCTGGTGCCGCCCGCCGCGCTGGGGCTGGTGAGCGGGGACCGTGCGGGCCCTCACGGGTCGCTGCGCTCCGCCGGGCCCGGACAGGCACGACCCGCCGCCCCCGGAGTGCTCCCGCCTCGCCCCCTCCCCGGCCGGGCCTCTCCGGCTCGGGGTCCGCGGGGCGGGTGGGAACGGCCAGGGCTGAGGGAAGAGCGGCCGGGGCTGGGGAAGGAACGGCCGGAGCTGGGGGAGGAACGGCCGGAGCTGCCGGGGCTGGGGGGGAAACGGTCGGGGCTGGAGGGGAAACGGTCGGGGCTGAGGGAGAAACGGTCGGGGCTGAGGGAGAAACGGTCGGGGCTGAGGGAGGAACGGATGGGCTGAGGGAGGAACGGATGGGCTGAGGGAGGAACGGCCGGGGCTGAGGGAGGAACGGCTGAGCTGAGGGAGGAACGGATGGGCTGAGGGAGGAACGGCTGGGCTGAGGGAGGAACGGCTGGGCTGAGGGAGGAACGGATGGGCTGAGGGAGGAATGGCGGGGTTGAGGGAGGAACGGCTGGGGCTGCCGGGGCCGGGGAGGAGGGGAAGGGGCTCCTGGGCGTGCGGGAGGTGGTGTCTGTTGGGAGCTATCAGGGAAGGGCCGAGGGTCCAGCCACCCTCTCTCCCTATCACCCCAACCAGGAGCGGGACCAAAAGGCCACAGCCGTGCTGTGGCTCTGCTCCCGCTCCGTCTGAGCGAGCTGGTGGCCAAGGAGGGGTTTTGCTCCAGAGCCTGGCATTTGGGCATCCAAGGTTGGCTCGCAGCATTCCCCTCAGCACCTGTGTCCTGCAGCGGCCACCAGCAGGGACAGCAATGATATGTGCTGGTGTGAGCCCTGGGAGGGGGCACGCTGGGCATCCATCGGTGGGCTGAGACCCCAGCAGGTCGCCATGGAGGAGCAGCATCCCCCCAGTGCAGTTTGACAGCAGAGTGCCTCTGTGCTCTGTCGAGTGCTGAACTCGTGTTCTCTCCTCTTTCCAGGCAGCCCCGAGGCCCGAAGCTGCGGGGCCACTGCAGGTTGCCGAGCTCCGGGCAGCCCTGGACGTGCTGCATTGCTATGACTTGCACTCCATCGTGGAGGAGTGGTTCACCGAGGTGCTGCAGACTGACCTGCAGGCGAATATTGCCCCCGAGTTCTGGAACTGCATTGGCCAGTATGAGAACACAGCCGAGGAGCCCCAGTGTGCCACACTGCTCCTGGATGCTTTCAGTCTGCTCAAGTCCCGCTTGGAGCCCTACCTGAACAGCCTGGAGCTCCTGGAGCAGTGGACCAAGGCAGGCCTGCTCCTGGGCACAGGTGCTCAGACACTGCAGGAGAAGGTCTACACCATGTTCAAGGCTATCCTCTTCTTCTCCACAACCAAATCCTTCCAGGAGATGATCCAGCAGTTCTACAGCCGCACATTCAGGATATACATGCGGCAGTGGAAGAAAGGAGAAGATGGAACGAACGAGGGTGAGAGCAGCATGAGTGAGACGGAGCAGGAGAGTGACCCAGAGGAGGGTGGAGGAGAGGGCCAGCTCTGTGCAGGCTGCAGCAGCAAGAGAGAGCAGTGCTGGTGCCCTGAAGCCATGGAGCAGTTCCAGCAGCTGAATGACATTCTGTAGGTATCTCACAGGGTGGTGGCTGTCACTTGGAGCAAGGGGGGGTCTGGATGGGGAGCAGCAGCATCTTTTATTGGTTCCTGAGAACAGGAGGAGTTGTGTGAGGTCACGCTGTGTCATGGTAGAGAACTCAACATGGACTTTCTGCTTTCAACTGGTGGTTGAACAAGTGCAGATCTTTAGACAGAAAGTTCCTTTCCCTGGATATGAGAATATCCCCTTGCTCTGAGGCTTCTGACCATAAAGAAAACAAACCAATGCAAGGTGTCCCTGCCCATGTCAAGGGTTTGGATTAGGTGATCTTTAAGGTCTCTTCCAACCCAAAGCATTCTCTGATTCTATGCAACTTCTAAAAGAAAAAGCTTTCAATGGCAATAAATAATGTCTGTAAGGAAGATGGGATAGCAGTAGTGCCATGTGTTCCATATGCAGTGCATCTGTGTGGGCTGTCAGAGCACGTGGCCTGGGCTGGGCCTGCCTCTCTGGGATGTACAGGGAGGGTGGTGCCTTCAGGTATAAGATTTGCTTGATTTGCTGTTGCCTTTGCTCCCACCCGCTCCTGACTGTGTCCCTGTGCCCGCAGCCGCCGGCTGAACTTGCTGGAGAGGGTGAGTGCTGATGCTGTCACCACCATCCTGCACAGGATGATCGAGGAGAGGATGGAGCAGCGCTGCCGCGGGGAATACGAGCACTCCTTCCTCAATGAGTTCCAGGAGGTAAGGCAGGTGTGGGAGCAGGGAGAGTCCTCCTTGGGAGATGTGCAGCTGATGTTGGGTTTTAGCAGCTCAGGCTAAAAGCAGATTCCAGCTTAAAACACCTGGTCCAGGCCTATGACTTCCACCATGCCTGGCAGGAGAGGTGGCTAAAACTCTGCATTTTGGCTGATGCTGGAGGAGAAGAAAGGCTGTGCATGAAGGACTGTCACATTTCACCTCATGGTGTCTGTAGTAATGAGGGAATTTCTGTGGTTCCTGTTTACAAACCACAAGATCAACAAGTGCCACCTGGCCTGCAGATGGCTCTTCTTTTGTGTAGGTGAGCCCATAATTAGAATTTCTGTCGCTGTTTTCAGTCCTCTTTCCAATTCTCCTGTAAAATTGGAAGTGAGGATGAGAGCGGATACTCTGGTATTGATCTCACCAGTGGCCACACAGAATTAAAATCTTTGCAGCTGCCCAGCTGCTTTGCTGCCTCTTCAACTAAGTTTGTGTTGAGCTGTGTACCCACCATGGCTTTAAAATTCTTCTCCAGATTCTGGCTCCTCCAGGACACAATCCTGAGCTCAGTGCTCCTTGCCCATGGCCTTGCCTTTGCCTGTGCTGGAGAACCATGCATGCAGCCAGGTTCCCATGCAAGCCAGACACCCTGGATCCCTCACTCTTTGCCATGCCAACCATTTTTGTTGCCTGCAAACATCAGGAATCTTTTTGTGTTGACTTCCTTTTGGTTCTTGTGCCACACTTTCTTCACTGCACCTCGTGTGAAATACTCACATGATCCAGAGATTGCTTAATATATTTTCAGGGCACCACAGAAAACACAACTGCATTCTGCTTGTCAGATGCTCCCCTTGCTTCCACCTCTTGTTTGGCCATAGAATATTGGAGCGTGTCAGGATTAGGAAGAGATAATTTTAAAGAAAAAAAGAAATTAAAGCACAGGCCTGGAAATCTAAAGGTTAAATAGAGAAGGCTGAGAAACAGCTTACTGAAAATTACAGGTGCTGAGGGCAAAGCCTCACAGCAGCAGCTGCCTGGAGTGTTGGGTCACCATCAGACTGTAACAGGAGCACTCAGGGAAGATAAACTCAGGAGGGAGAATGAGTTGATTTGATAACAATTCCTTAAAATCGTGTTGCTTTGCATCAGTTACAGTCCTGTCCTTTTGTCCTTTAGGGGAATTCTTTATCAGCTTCTCCACATTTTAGCCCAGGTGTTTGTAGTTTTGTCCTGGCAAAACTTGTGCATTTCTTCAGCGTTTCCTCAATCGAGTAGATACTTAAAAATAAACATCAGCAAACCAAACCCTGACATAGCATTTTTGTTTCAGGCTGTCAGAGTCTATCAAGAAAAAACCCTAATATCTAGTAGTAGAGTAGTAGTAGAACATCTTGTAGTATATTCGTACTCAAATACTATCCCAGGAAGTAGTATATATTTGCTAATTGATGGGGGGAGAAAAGGCATTTATTTTAAACATCTGAATGTTGTAATTGAGTATGTGTGAAATTTGACAATTACACATTTCTCACTAAAGCTCAAATATAAAAAAATAACCTTTTTTATGCTCTCTGTTCAAGTTTTTATTTTATAATTCAGTGATGAGGCTGGTATTCGGATTTCAAATGCCTGAGTTGTGTTGGGTGTCTGTGACTTCTTGCGATATCTTGTTTGCTTTTCACTGATTTCAAGAACCATAGAAATTTTGGGCCAAGGATGGTGTAATGGGCAATTTGCTCATTTTCTTATGAATGGGACAGTCCTGCAAGTATAGAATGGGATGAAACTCAGCAAGAATGGAATAGGCTCCAGGTTTTGGAGTAAACCCTGTCCTTTTTGGAGCTCAGTGCCCGCACACAGTCCATGGTCACCACTTATCTTCTCACACTCAGCTGCACAGTCCATATCCTGTGTCTTTAGTTAAAGTTCTGTTTCTTTCAGCTGGGCTTTTTCCCAGCTATAACCCACATGGCACATTTGAAGAGCAGCTGGGGGTGATGCTGTCCTGGTCCAGCTGCCCCTTTCTGCTGGCTGTGGTGGCTGCCTGGGGTCAGTTGGGATGTGGCAGCTCTGTGTTCACACCTGTTTCTCCCTCTTGTCGTGCAGTGGATAGAGAAGGTGATCGGGTGGCTCAGCAGGGTGTTCCTGCAGGATGGCCCCTCAGCACAGTCCTCCCCAGAAGCCAGCAGCACCCTGAAACGCTGGCGCTGCCATGTCCAGAGGTTCTTCTACCGCATCTACGCCAGCATGCGCATCGAGGAGCTCTTCAGCATCATCCGAGGTGCTTCACCCTTGGGCTGGGACTGGGTGGGTGAGAGATCTCTCTGAAGTGCCACACTGCCTCCTCCTGCCTCCCCTCAGAGCCTGGCACTGCTCCTCATCACTGCTTGGTTTGCAGATTTCCCAGAGTCAAAGCCTGCTGTGGAGGACCTCAAGTTCTGCCTGGAAAGGACTAACCAGAGGCAGCAGCTGCTCAGCTCCCTGAAAAGTGCTCTGGAAATGAGACTTCTGCACCCTGGTGGGTTTTACATCCCTGTCTGTGTTCTGACACTGTGAGGAGCCTGGGCACGAGTGGGCATCTTCTTGAAGCTGGTCTGGTTTCCTATTTGAGGAGTGAGGGACAGTCACTGTGCCCATCACACATTTTTCGTGTTACAGTGGGCATGGCAGCAGCAGCTGATTTCATCCCAGTCCCCTTTGGCCTCGTTTTTACACTATGGTCAGGTGTACAAAGTTTAGTGTTGGTCCAGGTGGGCAAAGGCTTCTTTGCACTGTCAGGGCTCAGCTCTGAGCCTCCGTTTGTGCTCAGAACTGGTTTCTCAGGCACATGGATCTGATCTGCCCCATTGCCTTGGGCATTAGGGCAGCAAGCCTTCCTCCTCCCACACCACAGTTAGAACAGAGCGCTTGGACCATCCAAACCCCTTCTATCCAAGCCATTATTCTGTGCTGCAGGACTCTGACTCCCTCTGCTCCTCTCCTGTAGGAGTCAACACCTCTGACATCATCACTCTGTATATCTCGGCCATCAAAGCCCTGCGGGAGCTGGACCCTTCCATGGTTATCCTGGAGGTCGCTTGTGAGCCCATCAGGAAGTATCTGAGGTAGAAGGCGTGTGGGGCAGTCTGGCACATCCTCTTTCCCTCCCCTTCCCTCACTTGCTCTGTTTCCATTGCTCTGTTTCCATTGCTGCTGGCAGGACTCGGGAGGACACGGTGCGGCAGATCGTGGCCGGTCTCACGGGGGATGCTGAGGGCTCGGGTGACTTGGCAAATGAGCTCTCCAAAGCTGACCCAGTGACCCTGGAGAACGGCCAGGAGAGTGATGATGACATCTCAGAGCCAGGGGACTGGGTTCCTGACCCAGTCGATGCAGATCCAGGTGAGGTGCCAAGCCCAGCAGTCTTGGCAGCTGGCTGGTTTCCCTGGTGGGCTGTAGCCTTGAGCAGTTCATTTACTGCTCCTCTGGAGCTGGGCTGGGCTGGGGCAGGTCCCTGTTAATCTCATACTGTTGTCTGTTGGATTCCACCAGGGAAATCAAGCTCCAAGCGCCGCTCCTCAGACATCATCAGCCTCCTGGTGAGCATCTACGGCAGCAAGGACCTGTTCATCAACGAGTACCGCACGCTGCTGGCTGACCGGCTGCTGCACCAGTTCAACTACAGTGCTGAGAGGTGAGGCCCCAGTGCCCAGACCCAGGGCTTCCATGGCAAAATCACCCCAGTTTTCTTTCACATGCTGTCTGAAGGGTAGAACCTTCAGACTCAGTCCTGTCAACAGCTGTTTGTGGAACCAGGAGTGCCTTTGGCTATTTCCTTTGTATCTCTGAGTCTGCCTCTAGAATTCCATGCTCAGTCCTGCCCTTGGCTTGTGCTGATAGAGCAGCATGTAGGAATTTGGAGGCACTGATATGCTTATAGCTCCATCCCACATGTGATGGCCCCCCCAATGGAAGATGTTTCTGAAACACAGAAAGTTCCACCTGAACATGAGGAAGAACTTCTTTGCTCTGAGGTGACTGAGTAGTGGAACAGGGGCCCAGAGAGGCTATGGGGTCTCCTTCCCTGGAGACATTCCAAACCCATCTGGACACAACCCTGAGTGACTGCTCCAGGGGACCCTGCTTGAGCCGGGAGGTGGAACTGGATGAGCTCCAGTGGTCCTTTCCACCCTGAACCATTCTGTCTTCAAAAAGCTGCTTGCCTAGAGGAGGTGGCTGTTCCTCACTTGGCTACCAGGAGCCATCCTGGGCAGACACTATGTCTTGCAAGACATCCTAGGAAGAGCACCCCTGTGCCACGGACTTCTTTTTTTTGGCTGTGTGGTGACAGGTAGAAGCCAAGCCAGGTTTGTCCATCCGAGGGCCCTGTGCCTGACCTGCTGTGTCTCTTTCCAGGGAAATTCGTAACGTGGAGCTGCTGAAGCTGAGGTTTGGTGAAGCTCAGATGCACTACTGTGAAGTCATGCTAAAAGTAACTCCTTTTAATTTTTTAATTCACATCCTGGATGTTTGAACCCATTGGGGAAGGGGAGGGACTTGAGGAGTGACCCAAAAAGAGTCTTTTAGGAAAGTGGGTATTCCAGAATACCAGTGAGGGGCTGATTTGTGTCAGGCAGAAGTGCATTTAAATCATGTCTGGTTTTAAGTCTGTAGGTTGGATTATCGGCTCTGGGGAATGGTTGCTCTGGTGCTGCTGTCTCTCCTGCCCTTCCTTCAGTATCCTGGCATTGAAGAGCTGGGCTCATCCAGCTCCTCTGGGGTTGGGACTCTGGAGTTTGATTCTTTTGGAGCACTCTAGGAAGAACACAGGTGTGGTGGGCTTCCAGTGATAGCAGTGTTGAGTTGTAACCTCTTCTTCTAATGTCCCACAAATTTTTCTGAGTATGTAGCAGACTTCCAAGTAGACACACATGATCATGTCCTTTCCAGTGTTCCCATCATCCTTTGGAGAGAACGCTGTTCACCTTGTTTAAGCCTGTAGGGAAGGCCTCAGCCTCCTCTGCCCTGTTGCAGGACATGGCCGACTCACGGCGCATTAATGCCAACATTCGGGATGAGGAGGAGAAGCTCCCTGAGGAGGAGAGGCCTCCCTTCAGCCTCGTGGCCGTTATCCTGTCCAGTGAGTTCTGGCCACCACTCAAAGAGGAGAAGCTGGAGCTTCCAGAGCAGGTCAAGGAAGCCATGGAAGCGTATTCCAAGAAATATGAGAAATTAAAGGTGAGGCCACCTTAACCCTGCTCATGAAAGCTTTATCCAGTCACCTTTAGCTGCTGGTTGACCCATGCTGTAACAGTGGGGTTTGCAATAACCCAGCACTCAGTGGTTCCTGCTGGGAGATCTGCTGTGAGCAGCTGCTTCCCCCTTTTCCCAGGCCATGAGGACCCTGAACTGGAAGTACCACCTGGGGCTGGTGAGCCTGGACGTGGAGCTGGCTGACCGCACGCTCTCCTTGTCTGTGTCTCCTGTGCACGCTGCCATCATCCTGCACTTCCAGACCAAGAGTGAGTGCTGGGGAACCCCTGTCTGTGCTTCCATGGGTGGGAAAGCCATGTTCCTTAGGCAGCTGGAGGCTCTGAGAGCTCTAGCAGGGGGATCAACACTTGGTACATGAGTTTGGATATTCCACAGGGTATCCAGCACCCAGCAGGGCCACAGCTCTGCACCCCTCTGTTTGTTCCTGGCAGTGCCTCCCCTGCCTTTCCCAGCTTCCTACCAAATCCTGGCAGGCTTGGGTGTGGGAAGTGTCCTGTTCTCCATCTCTTCTCTGATCTCCATGATCTCTGCATGATCTCCATGATCTCTGCAGGCACCTGGACACTGACAGAGCTGAGTGAAGTGCTCAAGGTGCCTGTGACATCACTGAAGAGGAAGATGACACTGTGGCTGCAGCAGGGTGTCCTTCGGGAAGAGCCTGAGGGCACCTTCACTGTCATTGAGGAGGAGCAGAAGGACCAGGTGGAGAAGGTTGTTCTGATTGACAGTGACGAGGAGGGGGACTCTGCCATGGCCTCACAGGCTGACCAGAAGGAGGAGGAGCTGCAGGTACCTGTCCCTGTGGTGATGCAAACATCCTGTATTTTGGGTTTGGGGAATCTGATCAGGATGATGGATTTAATGTGCACTATGGATTCACATTTTCCACTGCAAGTGGCTGAGTCCAGCACAAACCTTTGGGTTTTGAAGTGGGTATCTCTTAGTTAATCTCTTGGTGCTTTTTTAATCACAGCCTTCCCTCCAGACAAGTGCCCAGCTGCTGAGTCAGGGAACCATTTGGAAATCTCCAAATTGGTTTTCTTCAGTTTAAAAAAAGAAAAAAGTCTGAGACATGATTTCATATTTGAAAATAGTCATAACTTGTTTGGATGCACCCAAGCAACACTTTTTGGCACTTCTGACTGCCCAAAAGATTTGCCCAGCACTAACAGCTGGATCTCTGCCTTCTCTCTGTTGTGGTTCCTGGACATTTCCAGTGCCTTTCCTGCCTGTGAGTCACATTGTGCGTGTGTGGTGTGCAACACAGCATTGTCATACTGGTGTTCATCCACAGAGGGTCATGAGTGTACTGCACATCAGATCCCACTGTCTAGCTCTGTGTCCCAGCACTTGGCTGCTGTTTTTGGATATGCCCTGTTTAGTGACCTCACACTCATGGCTGAGAGCAGAACTTACTGCCAGCTGCATCCCTGCTTTGCTTTTGGGGTATTTGCTTCATGCTATAGTGTCAGTCATTGACTGTGGCCTGTGTCCCTCTGCAGCTGTTCTGGACATACATCCAGGCCATGCTGACCAACCTGGAGAGCCTGTCCCTGGAGAGGATTCACAGCATGCTCAAGATGTTTGTGATGACTGGCCCCGTGGTTACTGAGATCGATATCCAGGAGCTGCAGGGATTCCTCCAGAAGAAGGTCCGGGACCAGCAGCTCATCTACTCAGGGGGGGTCTATCGCCTGCCCAAGAACTGCAACTAATCTGGCAGTGTCCCTGTCCCCCTGGGCACTCGTGCCTGTGCCTGAGCTCTGCTCCAGAGTGCCACCAGCTCTCAATGTCCTGCTGGTGGGGTCTCTGCCCTGGGGGTTTGCTGCACCCCCTTCCCCAAACGGGTGTCGCTTTCCACATGGAGGCAGCTCAGCAGCAGCCTGGACAACCCACAACGTCTGGGTCTGCTCCCCACATTCCTTCCCCCTCTTTGTGAGTGCCTGGGCCCACCTCCCTGGTTAATAAATAACAATAGGCTCCTTTTTCCAATGGTGCCAACTCTTTTCTTTCCTCTTGGCACCCCCCCCATGCTGGAAGGCAGGCAGGAAACTCCCCAGTCTGCCAGGCACCATCCCCCTTTCCTTGGGTCTCCGTGTGCAGCCCCAGGAGGTTTTGGGAGGGGACTGTTGGCTCCAGCTGCTGTTTGGGGCTCTGTGTGTGGCTAAAGCAGTGTCTTGCAGCTGGATGTGATGAGAGATCCTACCCAAAAACAAGGCTTGGTGCTGTCTCTGGCAGGGAGGGAACGACTCCAGGGTGCCCTTGTTTGGGACTCTGAAATTGTGTGGAATAATTTTATTGTGGGATAAAGAATGCTTTAGATGGATGAGATGCAGCAGTTCTTCAGCTGGTTAGTCCTGGACAAGATCCAGTGGATTATCCAGGCCCTGGTGGGATTGCTTTGCTCTGGCACAGGTACCTGTCTGTGTCCCAGCACCACAGAGCTGCCCTTGGGGACAGTGTCCTTGGGAAGCTTCAGAGATGTTGGCACCACGTGAGAAAATTGGGTGGGATCATCCCAGAGCTGGTTAAACACTGTGCCCCCCCAGTTATGGAACAGTTTCAGGATTGTATCACTCCTCGGTGTTCAGGCTCCCTCTGTCCTGCTTTGCTCATCAAGAGGAATATGCTGAGAAAATCTGGCTTTTACTAAAAATATGTTTTCTATGAAGCAACCAATGAGTTTCCACAGCCCAAGGAGGCTTTCTCTTCCTCTACTGAATCTTCAATCCCAGCCTGTGAGTGCTGTGGCAGCTGGAATTGAGACTTAACAGAACCAGAGGTAAGACACAGGAGCAGCTGTGAGTGTGGCCTTCCATCCAGGTGTGTGGGAGACCTGTGGAACATAAAAATCTACACTGAACCTTATTTTTCAGTGCCTAAAGCCCATGAGTCCCTGTGGCATCCCTCTTGCAGCTGCAGGTAGCAGGGTGCAGCAGTTCTCTCCCCCATGGGCACCTTGGTGTTTTCTTCTGTGGATAAAGAACAACTTCTTGATCCCCATGGGGTACTTTACTCCAGCCTGGCAGGGGTGTGGCACTGGGAACCTGTTGCATCTTGTGAAGGTTCTTTGTGTTGAAGAGGATCTGGTGATAACAGAATAACCCCCAGTCTGTGATTAGTTCAGGTAAAAAACCCAAAGGGCATCAAATCCATGATGGCATCAGCAGGGAAAGGATTGACATCATGCCTGAGTGCCCAATGAACCTTTCCTTCTCTCTCTTCTCACCTCTCTCCACTTTTTTTTTTCCCTATATTATTTTTTTTTCCATGAAAGAGCTCTGAGCACATGGAAGAATGTGGAAGGGCTGGTGGGGGGGTCAGTGGGGTCAGTGCCTGCCAGCCCAGGGTGTGCCAGCCCTGTCCCACAGAGTGTCCCAAGGAGTGTCTGGGTGCACTGTGGCTGTGAGTAGGCAGTGAAAAGGCTCCTTTTGATGTGGGGAGATCAAAGCAGCTGCCAGTTTGGAGCAGAGCTGGCAGCAGGGCTGTCCTCAGAGCCAGAGCCACTGCTGGGACATAGCCCAGGGTGACTCAGGGCCTTGGCTGTGTCTGCTTTGCTTATGGATGCAAAAGTATTGGTTTATTTATGTGTTGTACAGGTGGATTTATTGCTCTGTGGTGCTTCCTCACCCCAGTGCAGGGGCTGTGGAGCAGTGAGTGTGTCCTGTACCCCATCCCAGCTGCATTCCCAGACTCTGGGATGAGATGCGGGGCACTCTCAATCCTTCCCAAAGCAATGGCTGTGCCTTGGAAGGGCATCATTCCCATCCTGACTTTTCCCAGCTCCTTCATGCTGCCCCAAGGGCTGGGCTGGTGGGGTGTGATGAGTTTGTCCATCCTGAGCCAGAGGATGAGCAATGCCACCACTGAGGGGACCTGGAGTCACCTCTCTGCCCATGGGAGGTCCTGGCGTGGTGGAGCCAGAGCCACCAGCTGAGCTGTGGTGTGGTTGTTTCAAAATGTTAAAACAGGAAAAATTCAGGTTTAATGGCTGCTTCAGCCTTTGAGGAATATAAAAGTCTTAATTGAAACAAGCTGGAAATGTGATTTTTTTTTCCCAGAGTGAACAGAGGAAACTGTGGGGTCAAAAAGGGCTTTGTGCTGTTCCCTGTGCCACTTGCTGTGCAGCCCTGTTGTTTGAGGCTGGAGCTGTGTCTGCTGGCCAGGGCAGACCCTGTCCAGGGCTGAAGCCTTTGCAAATCACTCCCAATCCAGATGAAAGAAAGAAAAACATATTTATAGCAAAAATGTGCATAAAATCATAGAACCATAGGCTCAGAGAGTGGTCTGGGTTGGAAAGGACCTTGAAGTTCATCATCAATCCACCCCCTTCCATGGGCAGGGACACCTTCCACTAGCCCAGGTTGCTCCAAGCCTTGTCCAGCCAGGCCTTGGATACTTCTTTACTCCTTGGATGCTTGGGAATGGCTCCAGTTCTTTGGGGGTGTTTTACAGAGCCCCTGGTGGGGACCTTGGGACGGTGCTACAGTGATTTTCTCCAGTCACCACTTGGGACACGAGCTGGTATCGATGGCCCTGGGGGATGCTGGTGGTGGGACACTGTTGGTGACAGGAGGAGTGCTGCAGGCACTCACTACTCTCCATTTTTTCCATATTATTTCCCAAATTTTCCATTTTTTTTCCAGATATAGCCTTTCTGTATTCCAAAGCAGTGTGAGCCACAACTTCCCAGCAGTTGTGCATCTGTGCTGGTCCCTGTCCTCTCCCACTGCCTGGTGCTGGGCCTGGATGGTGCCTCATGGCATGGCCATGACCTTTCCTTTTGTCTCCACAAATGAGGGGCTGAACGTGCCAAACCCACTTTTCCTTAGCTTTTACTTTTTTACTTCTTTTTTACTGTTTCAGCGAGGTGGGGATGGAGCTCAGCTGGAGAAGAAAGAAGCAGCAGATTCAGCTTGGGTTTTAGGAGTGGTCATCTGACTCAGCACCCCTTGAATGGCTTGAAAACAAGAAATGAGATAAAAATCCTCTGACACAGAGCACTGCCCTCATTTACCTTGGTCTATTTATAAACTGTTTGGAAGGGTCACGATAACCCAGGCAGGATGCGGCATCCCTGCGGGGGACATTCCCCAGCTCAGGGATAAACTGTTTGGGTTACTTAGGACGTGTTAAAGCTGCTCACAGAGGCTGGAAATTTTTGCTAAGAATGAGGGGTCTGGCTTGATGGCCCCAAGAATGCATCCAGGGAATTTACACTGGATTTAGGATTTGGGGGGCTGACAGTTCAGGGGGAGCCCAGGGATCAGCAGCAGTAATTCAGGGCAGATCAACAAAAGGTGGATAATGTAAAAGGGAAAAAAATCCACCCACCAACCCAATCCAGAGCTGATGTGGCCACGGAGCTGAGGGATCACACTGAAAAAGGGTGAATCCATGCTCTGCAAAAAGATCTTTGGGTCTGGGAATGACCTTCCAGGGCTGGATTCTGCACCCCTGCCAGGGGCTGCTGACACCAACCCCGCACCCCGTGTGGGTCCTGCCCACCATGGATCAGATAATTTTATGATATTCTTTTATTCTTCCCTGTCTGGGGCTGTAGGAGGGGCTGGCTCCAAGGTCAAGACCCGTGAGGGTCCTCAGGGGTTTCTGTGTCCCAACCTCATCCCCATTTCCCCTTCTCCACTTGCAGCCTCTCACTTTTAGTTTCAGGGCTCCCTGCTAGTGCTGCAGGCTTTACATCCGTGGGCTATATTTCTGATCTCTACATCCAGTTTCCTGCTGGCTCCAAGCCCATGACCTCTTCGTCTGCTTTTAATTTCTTTTTTTTAACCAGTTTTCCTCTTTTTTTGCAGTTTCTCTGGGCAAGGCCAGTGCTGCAACTGATACACTCACTCCATCCTGGAGCTGCTGGGTCTCACCCTGGACCCGTTCTGAGCTCTGAGCACCCCACAGCTTCCCCAGAGGGACCCTGGGTGCTTCATTCACCTAATTCTGGTTTCCCAGGACGCACGGGGGGGATTTGCCCGTGTCTGGGATGCAACTGCTGCTCCTCCTAGAAATGTTCTGATTAAACAGGAAATGTGCAAATACTTGAAGAAAAACTCTAATATTGTCACCTGAGTTGGTGGCACCCGAGCTCCAGCGATGCCTCCTGGTGGGTACCAAACCCAGGGGTGCCCAAAGCAGTGGATACCACTCAGAGGCAGACATCAAAATCTCGGCTCAGGGCACCGTTCCCCTCTCCTCTCTCTCCGTGTGGGAGAGGCTGTGTTCGTGCAGGATTTGCATCCCTGGCCGCAGGAAGGGCTGTGGCACCGCTCGTCCCCATCCTGGCCCCGCACCCGTTTCCTCCCCGCGGGGCCCAGCCGGGGGGGGCCAGCCTCAGCACCCACAGGGACACGGGGGACAGGGCTGGTGGCATCAAGGCCCTGGGGGACAGGGGTGGTGGCCCCACTTTGCTCCAACGTGCCCCCCCCCCTCCATGCACTGCCCCCCATCGCACTGCCCTGATGCCCCCATGTGCCCCCCAAGGCACAGCTCCCCCATGTACACAGCCTCCCCTGCCCCCCCACCCCATGGCAGTGCCCCCCACGAAAAACAAGCCCCCCCCCAAAAGCATTACCTCTGTGCCTGCGTGTTTCCCCCAGTGTGTCCCCTCCCCACAGAACACAGCAGCTTGTCCCCTCCAATTTGGGGGGCTGGAGGTCCCCAAAGCTCTGTCGGGGTTGTGGGGGGACACACAGCCCCCATACCAGGGCCAGGAGCAGCTCAAGGGGATATTTGGGCTGGGAACATAAGGAGGTTTTCCATCATCCTGTCCTTGTCCCCACATGGGTCAGACGCCTCCTGGTGCCATTGATGCCTCTGCCCTCCCAAGGTCCTCCCCAGTATTTTTGGCAGCCTCTCCAGCTCCAACCTGCGATTTTGGAGTTGGCAGCAACACCAGGACAGTGTCCCCAGCCCTGCCTCACCTTGTCACCTGTATGGCCACTCCATGGCTGGCAGTGGCCAAGCTGCCCCTCCAGATTCTCATCCCCAGGTGCCATCCAGCTCCACCAGCACCACGGGGGTCCCAGGCAGGTCAGTCCCATGTCACCAGGATCTGTCCTGCACCCTCTGCTCCAGCAGCATTCTCCAGCTTGGGTTTAGAACCCCCCTTTCCAGGGCAGACTGTGCATCTTCCACCCTCCCTGGGTTTCCTGCTCTGTTCTGGGGGTTTCCTGTCCCCCCCATTGCCACCAACAGCCCATGAAGTGCTTGAGTGAAATGGCTTGAACTCCTTCCCAGTTAGAGCAGAACAGTTTTTGTAGGGCTGTAGAGCTTCACTGTCAGCCCTTGAGGGGGGTGGCAGCTTCTTACTTCTCTAATGTTGAATGTTTCAGAGCTTTGGGGGGCACTGTGTTTTCGGGGTTTTATAATGGTTACCAACCACACTGCTTGGGGGAAGCTCTTCCTTTTCAAAAACCTGAATTAGTCACAAGAGCATCTCTCTTCGTGGCTGCTCCCAAAACACCTGCCAAGCTCCTCGTAATGGGATCTCTGCTTCGGGTCAGCCCTGCCCGGCTTCCTGACCCTGAGGGCAGCTCCCAGCTGCTGAGTGTCAGCTCCAGCTAGGTCCCTGTGCCCTGTACACAGAAATGCCCACATTTGCAAGGATTTGTTAGGCAAATCCTGCCAGCCACAGCAGAGGCACACGCAGCTGCCTGGCACAGGGCTGGGGAGAATTGCTCTGAGAATGCCCTCCCGTGAAATGGGGGGAATAGTGTGCATCACAGCCAGGGTGGGATCTACACTGTGATGCACCAAACCCCCTCAGATTCGGGGGGTTTTCCCCCTTATTTTTGGTCCTGTGCAGCTGAGTTCACAGGGTGCTGCTTCCAGCTTGGAATACCAGCGAGAGCTCACTTTGGGTGTCTCTGGCTTTAGCTAACGGGCTTGTTTTGGGGGAAAGAACCTTGGCCAGGTTGTGTGAGAGGTGGGACGTGCCAGGGTATCATCAGGGCTGAAGGAAAGGGGAGGTGTAGGTGAGGAGGAGCCGCTGTGATGAACTTTTGCGCTGCTGGGTAAGGAAAACCCCACTGCTTCCTGCTCTGAAGGTTTGAAGTGGTTTTCCGCGGGGAGTTTTTGTGCCCACACCAGAACTTGGTCCCACGGCTGCCGTGCAGCCCTGGCACTGACTGTCCCCATGTCCCCGTGGTGTTTGGGCAGAGCAGCGAAGGGGCCAAGAACTTCGGGCGGGCCGGGGGCAGCAGAGCAGGAGCGGCTGCAGGGGGTGCCCAGGGTCCAACCAACTACTCCAGACTTGCTGTATTTCCAGACTCGTTATTTTTTAAGGACTCGCTCCTTCCCCGCAGACTGACGGGATTTTTCTCCCTGTTTCTCCTGTTGGCGCGGGGAAGCACCCAAGCGCCGCGTCAGCCCCAATTAACCCCTCTTGGCAGCGTCACCGCTTTGACCTTTAGGAGACGGGCTCCGGGCTAATGACTAACGACTGACACCGCCGAGGGTGGGGATGTTCTGCCCGGGCTCTCGGGGCAGTCCGGCTGATGAGCTCACCCCGCTGCCCCGGCCCGGCCGTGACGGCAGCGAGCGGGGAGGGCTCCGGGTGGGGGGGGGGGTCACGGAGCCGGCCGGCAGCGGCCATCCCGTGGCACGGAGAGAAGGAAGTGGCGCCCAGGGCCACTCCTCCTCACCATTTCCTCTCCGGGGCTGGTTTCTGTCCGGATGAGAGCGGCGGCAGAGGAGCTGCCGGCCCGTCCGAGGCCGAGGCGGAGGAAGCGCCGGTGACCGGCGCCGAGGGGACACCGCGGGTAACTGCGCTGGCATCGGCTCCCCCGTCCTGCTCCCCACCCCTCAGGGGTCACCGAGACACCCCAGGGCTACTGCCAGCTCCATCCCTGCCACCACCTCCTGCTCGTCCCCAGTCGCTCCTTTCCAGCAAAAGCCGCCTCGGTTTTCCAGGGATGCTCCGGCTCCCGGTGGTTTAGGATGCTTCTGGCTCTTCCCCTCCTCTTGCTGTCCCTCCCTTCGGGCTTGGCTTTGGGGCCAGGCAAAACCTGGGGCTGGGCTGGTGGGGCTTGGTGTCTAACAGGCTGCCGTGGGGACTGCTGGCTGTCACCCGTGTCACCTGCGCCGTGTGTTCGTGGAGGGTGGGCACCTGCACCCGCCGAGCTCCGGCCGTGCATCGCACCGCGTTGCTCAGCTTGTTCCCAAGCAGGGCCCCCGGGCAGCTGCAGTTCGGGATGCCGGGGCCCTGCTGGCCTCTGCCGACATTCCGTGTTTGTCCTCCCAGCCACTGACCCCTTTATCTGCAGTTCCCGCAGCAAGGGGCTGCTTTGTGCCACCTTCCCCATGGAAATGCTCCTTTTTGGGTGGAGGGTTTGGCTCCAGCTGCGGGTGAGGGGCTATTAATCTTTAGAACTTCCAGCAGTTCCCTTTTCCCAGCAGCTTTGCTCACGCAGAGGGGCTTAGTTTGGGGTGCAGCCTCCCCAGCCGGGGGTACTTTAAGCAAGACCACGGTTCTCTGCTGGCCTCTCCTGCCACCAGGGGCTTTTGCCGCCTGCCCAGGGGATGTCCCCATCCTGCTCCCCTCTCCCAGGCTGCCTCCAGCTGCCCACACAGGCTCCTCTGTTGTGGAAACGTTGTTTTGGAGCAGCAGGGTGCGCGAATGCAAACACTGCAAGAGTTACAGCAGGAGAGCTGGAGGCTTCCCAGGAGTGTTTCCAAGTGCAAGTTTTCCTATGGTGTCCAGGCTCAGCACAGAACAGCGATCAGCAGTGTTTGCACAAGCACTGGGATGCTGCAGACAGAAATTCCCGGGTTCTCTTTCCTGTTATTTTCACCAAATATAAATTATGCTGCCGAAAGTGGATCATTACAGGCTGGCACAGCCTCCTGGCCAGCCTTGGCCCGACACTGAGTGTGCAGGGGCTGCTCTTAGAAACTTCCAGTCCTATGTAAATACCAGCAGGTATTCGGGTCTGAGTCATGGCATTAACAGGGTTATTATATTCGTGACTGGACAGATTCTTTGCTCAGATGGGGTTTTGTCTTTCCACCCTGCCTTGCTCGGCTCATCTGGAGGGTTGGGCATCCCACACCAGTGGCATGGATGTGCTCGTGGGCTTTTGGGAAAGAGGATCTTGAACATTTCCCAGCTGGTGAGCAGTCAGTCCTCACCTTTCCCCCCAGGTCTATGGGCTTCAGGCTCTCTGCATGGACATGGTAATGGGAGATCAAGCTCTGGGCTGTAAGCAGCCAAATCACTTCATGTTTCAGCTCCAGCAGCACCTGGCTGTGGCCTGGCAATGTCCATGGAGAGTGCTTGGGGTGTCCCATATTTCCCTGCCAGGAGCAGCCTCCCAGGCGTTGAAGGGAGCCTGTGAAAAAGAGAAAATTTAAAAGCAGGTCCTGTTATGACAGGACAAGAGGTGATGGTTTAAACTAGAATAGAGTGGCTTTAGAATAGATACAAAGAAGTTTTTGAGAATGAGGGTGGTGAGACCCTGGCATGGGTTGCCCAGAGTGGCTGCCCCAATCCAGACAGGATTGGATGGGGCTTGGAGTAACCTGGGCTAGTGGGAGGTGTCCCTGCCATTGGCAGGGGTTTGAAACGGGATGATTTTTGTAGGTTCTATCCAACCAAAACTATTCCATGATTCTGTGATCCTTCTGTTCTCTAAAACTTTTCCTGTAAATTTCCATAGCCTCTTCCCTGGCATTTAACCAACCCCCTCTTCACCTACAAGGGCTTGGGGCTGAGAAAACTTCACCCTGTGTTTGTGGAGACGTGTGTCAGTGCCTGCAGGGTTTGCTCATCCCTGGATGAGCTCTGTGGTGTCCCTGATCCTTTGAGTCCGTGCTGGTCTGAGCTGCAGGGGTTGGTCCCCAGTGGCTTTGGGGACCTGCAGGCACTATGTGAGCAAGGCAATGCAGGGTGTGACTCCAGGGTGGTGTGGGGACAGCCCAGGGCTCCCAGTGGCATCCTTTGGGTGGCATCGCAGTGATGGTGACATCCAGCCCTCCTTCCTGGTGCCACCTCAGGGCCTCCTTGTCAGATCTCGTTTGGCTGGTTTTGCCTTTGCACACCAAACCCTGCACAGGGTCAGGAATTAGGTCAGCAATTAGCACTCGGGGTTAATTGGTGCACAGCAGTGGCAGGTCCAGCAATGACGACTGGGCTCACTGGCTGCTCACACATGGTCCTGAAATCAACTTGTGCACGGAGTGGGAGTGAAGCTTTGCATTTCAGGGAGGCCAGGATGGGTGTGGGGTGAAGCAAGGAAGCAGAGGGAGCATTTCCCAGTGCCTGTGGCTCCCACACAGATCCCAGGGTGCCCCCAGGCTCGGTGGGTGACGGAGGCCACTGTGTACAGGGGAAGTAAAACCTTGTCCAGAGCGTGACTTTGTGCAGGTTGGTGGCTTCCTGCTGAGCTGAAATGAGTTAATAACAAACTTTCAGACCTCCTTGTTCTCTCCAGAGTCATAGTGCTTTTGGCAAGACCCAGTGTTGATTTTTTAAGGATGGCTGATGGATGTGGCTTTTCCTCACATTGCCTGCACTGGCTTCCTGTTCTGGGGCTGGCAGTGTCACACCAGCAAACTGTCCCTTGTGTCACAGCTGCTGCAGCCAGAGGTGTCAGAAAAATGCCCTCCCACCATGGCACAGCTTTGCCACCTCCAGCCTTGTGCCTGGCAGGCCAGCACGTGGAGGTGGTCATGGGGCTGCATCCAACCCTGCAGAGCTGTGTTCTCCCAGGGGCTTCCCTTCTGGGTCTGTGCCTCTTGTCACATCCCTCTGGCCTCTCCTGCTCCTTGTTTGACAGCTGAGGTTTGTCCATTCAGATGATTATCCCAAACAAATGAGCTCTCCTATGCAGCTCCAGGGTTTCACATGGCAGCCCCTGTGTCCTTCCCACATGTCCAGGGCTGTGCATGGGCACACAGGGCAGGGAAGGACTGTGGGGTGGCAGGGCTGGGATTCTGTGAGGCTGTCCTGCTCCTCTCCCAACAGCCATGTGCCACTGGCAGGCTCAGGCACAGCCACACTGCTTCTCTGCAGCCCCTCTGAACCTTCCCATCCAGGGGCAGCTCTCATCTCACCTCCCTGCCAGGCACATCCACCAGCACAGCCAGGAAAATCCTCCCCTGGGAGATGCCACCACAACCAGGATGGAAACTGCAGCAAGTCACTCCCACGCCCCGAGAGGTGGCTGTGGGTGGACAAGTGACTTCCCACAGGGTGTGTACGTGCCTGTGTGCATGTGCTGGCACAGAGGTGGGGCTTTGTCTCTTCCTTAAATTTAGCAGGTGTAGGGAAAGAGGCCTGGGCACCTGTGGTTCAGAGCATGGGTCAGTCTGTCCTGCTGTCCTCTGTCCTGCCTCAGTCTCACAGCAGAGCCTCTGGCTTTGGCCCCAGCCAGCTCTGACCTTCCCTTCTGCATCTGAAGGCAGGGTTGGGTTTGTGTTATAACATCAAATTGCATTGGGTCACTGAATTTCATCTGTAGTTTTGCACATCTGTCCCATCTTCCAGAAAGTCAGCTTAGGTCTAAAAGTCTCTGCCACCTTGCCATTGCTAATTACTGCAGGTTTCTGCCCATTAGAAAGGGGGATATCTGTCTAATTCCACTGTTATTGGTCACTTCCTGATGTTAGGAAGGTTGATTTTACATTATTCCTTTTCTTTTTAGAAAGAAGATGATGTGAATGGGCTGTAAGAACCAGACGAGATGGAGGAAGAGCTGCCCTGCTCTGAGGTGGATGGAAAAAGTGTCCTCAGGGATCTGGGGGTGGAGATGCCCTGTGTGGAGAGCAATCCCACAGGAGACACATCTGGAGTGGAGAAGGATGCAGGAGAGGTGCCCTGTGCTGAGAGCAGCACAAAAGAAGAGGCTCCTTGTGACCCAGGAATTGTCTTCACTGAGGGAAGCGTGGAAGGAGAGACACTGGACAGTGGCAGTGATGGGGAAAAGGAGATTCCCAGCACTGGCAGTGACAGGGAAGGGGAAATTCCTGGCACTGACAGGGAAGGGGAAATGCAGTGTGATGCAAAAGAAGAGGAGTCCTGCTCTGAGAGTGACACAGAGGAAGTACCAGATGCTGTGATCCCTGCTGCTTCCAAGAAAATAACTTCTATTTCCTCTCCCTTACGGGCCATCGTCCGCCTGCGCCGGCGCTACCGGGGGCTGAAGAAAAGCCGTCTGCAGTTAGAGCTCCCTCGGGAAAAGTCTGCAGAGTTTGTCCACACCAGGCTGCTTCAAAGGCAGCTGTCCCTGAACAGAACCTCCCTGTACAGCCCTTCCATGTCCTTCTTTAATCAGTCTGGCTTTGAGAGCTCCCAGTACTTCACCTTTGACACATCTGTGGAGCATTACTCCATGAAAAAGTGCAGGCGAAAAAAGAGCCGGAGGAAATCCAGGATGGTACTCTACCCAGACAAAACAAAAAAATACCTCCCAGCAGAGGAGAAAAGCAAGGCAAAGCGCTGCCTCCTCTTGCTCATTGCTATTATCTTCTTCCAGATTCTCAATGCAATAGAGAACTTGGATGATAACCTCCAAAAATACGACCTCGATGGTTTGGAGAAAACCATGCACCGGGAAGTATTTGGGCAGAAGTTTGCTGTGGAAAGTATTGTGGAATTACTGAAAGACTATCTGGCTACCCACATCCACAACAAGCCTCTGGTGATCTCTCTGAATGGCCCCACAGGGGTTGGGAAGAGCCACGTTGGCTGGGTGCTGGCCAAACATTTTCGTTCTGTCATGGACAATGACTTTGTGCTGCAGTACTTTGTGATGCATCACTGCCCCAGCGGGGTGGCTCCCCTCACGTGTGAGATAGATCTATCTAAGAAGATTTCTGACATGGTTACCAGAGCTGAAATAGAGGAAAAGACCCCGCTGTTTATTCTGGATGAGGTTGAGCTCATGTCCCCCGTCCTACTGGACACTCTCAGCCGATTCTTTGAACCCAATCAAACCAATGAGTTCCTCAATGCCATCTACATTTTAATAAGCAACCTGGGAGGTGCTGAAATCACAAAGTTTGTTATCCAGAATGCATCCACGGAGCTTTTGCATCAGCAACGGGGAGCTGAAGAGCTGCTGAGCATCATCCAGCCAGTCCTGGTCAGTGTCCACCCTCTGTGGAAGGCTGCAGGCATCATCCCCTTTGTCCTTCTGGAGAAGTCTCATGTCATAAACTGCTTCCTGGAGCAGATGAGGAGGGAGGGGCTCTACCCCGACCAGAAGCACATTGAAAATTTGGCAAATCAGCTCAGTTACTACACTACAGGGGACAAGCAGTACTCCAGCATGGGCTGCAAGCAGGTTGTGGCCAAAGTCAACCTCCTGTAGGGATTTACTGCAGAGACCAAGCCCTGCTCTTGGGATTTGCAAAATTCTGTGCTCATGAGGAGTGTGTTACAGCAGGCTGTGCTCAAGGTGTCCTTTCTCAGCTCTGCCCTGGTCCAGGCAGAGGGGTGGCAGCCTGGACAGCCCGGGCCCTGTTCTCCAGAGACCTCACTTTTTCCTGATGTTCTGTGAAAAAGGAAGGACAAGGAAGCTGGAGCCAACTCCCAATAAGTGCAAGATGCTTTGTTCTCTTCCTCACATTCTCATTTGGGATTCTTGTATTAAGGAGTTTTGAGGTGGCATCAAAAGCAGGATATAAATAGGCTGAAACAATCCCTGGGTCACTTCCCGTGCAGAATATGTCACCTCACCTGTCTCACTCTCTCCAGGCTCACAGCTCTTTGCTCTTCTTGGTCCTGGCTGGTGTGTGCAGAGCAGAGGCAGGGCTGGACCCTTGGCACGTGGACAGTTTGTGGCTCCTGGCCCCCCAAATGTGCAAGTCTGCCTTCCCCAGCTCCTACGTGACCACAGCCTCTGGAGAACACTTTTTGGACCTGTTTCTGAGCTGTTGCTCTTCTGAGCTCATCCCTGAGCTCACCTTTGGCACCTGCAGTGAGATTTCTGCCCTGCAGGTGTGTTTGGGCTGGCCTCAAAGACTGCTCAGCTGTGCCAGGTGGTGCAGAAATAACCTCTGGATTGTTTCAGGTCTGGTGGTGACACCTCATCCTCATCCTCTTCTGCTTTTCACCTCTGGGGACACGTCACTGTGGTCAGTCATTATTTGGAAAGCCCAAAGCAGCAATTGATGGATATTAAACAACACACTCTGGAAAAGACAGTTTGGGCTGATGGAGTGGAAATTCTGGGCTTGTTCCCACCCAGTTCTGGGAGGCCAAGAAGAGGCTCTTTGCCATTGAGCCCCAGGTGAGATGTGGCCTGGGAGCAGCTTGGGAAGAGCACACTGTTTTGAGCAAAACTGAGCAGGTATTTATGACATTGTTTTCTCAGGTTGTGGTTTTGTACAAGATTTCTACAGCTTGCTGTGAATTCCCAGACAAGAAACTGTGTGGATGTCTGCACTGGGGGTTTGTTTCACCTCTTTCTAATTGTTGGTCTCCAAAGGCTCCATCACATCCTCCAGCTTCCAGATCTATTGTCAGGAATAAACCCAAACTATCCTGAATAAAATAATTGAAAGTGCATTTCTTTCATTTGACTGAAATGGGGATTTCCTCCCAAATTTCCCTTCTGGAGCCATGTGGCTGCACTGCTGTGCCTGTGCTTCCCAGTGACTCGGGTTGGGAGCAAGGCCAGAGCTTTGTGTTTTGTTGGATGCAGCAGCTCCAGGTGTGCCCCTGGTAAACCCAATCCCAAACCCACACAGTGCAGCAGTGCCAAAACCTGGGTGCTGTGCAGCTCCTCCATCCAAACCACCTCCTAAATTCAAATGTCCTCAAAACCCAACATGTGGGAGCTGCTTTCCACAGCTTAGAGAGCTTAACTTAAGCAGTAAGCTTAGCTTACTGCTAAGAAATTTGGGATGCTTTTATCCCGGATAAGAGACAACTCAGGGACAAGGATTCCCCTCCTCTTCCAGCTGGGAGAGGGGCACATGTCAGATCTGATTGTTTCAACAATGTCTTTTGTTTATAAATACTCACTCACGGGGTGTTTGGTTGTGCCAGAGGTCCCTGGGTGCATCCACACCCACCATCACCCTGTGCAAAAGGGGAAGGTTGAACCCCTTTTGTTTCTACCCCTCTAAGACTCTCCTGCCCTAAATCAGGGCTCCTAGCCATTCCCTGCACCTGAGTTTTCCTGAGTGTCCTGTGCACTTGGAAGACCTGCTGAAACTTTTGTGTCTCACAAAGCTCCTCTCAGTGCACAGAAGTGGGGCTCAGCTTCCTGCTGCCTGGTGGCCACCTCATCCCTCAGCCTCTGGAGGCTCTTGTCAGACAGCACAGGAACCTCCAGGTTACAGAGAGGACTTTTCCTGCCAGAAGATGGGATGCAGGACTCGAGTCCCAGCTCAAAAGGCTCTTTAGATTGTCCCTAAAGGTTTCCTTAGCTGGCAAAAGCTCTTCCTGAGTCAGGACACATCTCTGTTGTGCTTGGAGCAGTGATTTGTGGCAGGCTGCTCCCACCCTGCTGCAGACACTGTGCTTGATCCCCTCCTCCAGCAGTTCCAGCAGCACTGGGATGGCTGTTCCCTATCACTGCTGGCTGGGCTCATGGGGACACATGCAGGTGCTCTGCACCTTGCAACTGCATCCCAAAGCCAGAGTGGGGTTTGGACCAAATTCCCTTTTTGTATTTGCCCTGGGAAAAGTGCAGGGTGATTCCAAACAAGTCTGTAGTGAAGAAGATGCTGTTAGTGCCCACGAGAGCAGGGCAGTGAAGGAGAAGGGTAAGAGGGAATAGGAAATAGCTCATGTCCTGAGAGCACAGACTGTGACCCCACTGGGCAATCTGTGCTGCACCTTTCCCAGGGCTGGGTTCAGGACAGGGGGTCCCATGGGCAGGAGCTCAAATTGCTCTGGTATGTGAGTTGGGAGGAGTTCGTTTTATGTCATACAGTGATTATGAGCTGCTCTCCCCAGGCCTGTGGTCTTGGAGCCCTCCCAGTTCCTCCAGCAGGAACTGGAGTGGGGGTTCCTGGGACACTCCTGCACCAGGAATGGGGGAGCATGGCTGGGATGTGCCCTGTGCTTCTCCATGGACATGGCCCAGCTCCAGCCAGGGGCAGGTGGGTGGGTGCACAGCTCTGGATAGCTTCAACTGCCTCGGGGAGAAGAGATTTGGTTTTAAATATTCCTAAAAAGGACCTAATCCCCAGCAGCCTCCCTTTATCAAAGCAGCCTGTCTGAAGCTGCCTCCAGGGGTGGGTGCTGGCTGGTGGTGCCAGCCTGGCTGCCAGGCTGAGTCCTCCTGGGATTTCCCTGCACCATGGGAAGCTGTGATGACCCTGGACCTGAGCTTTCTCTTACACAGCACAGCATCAGCTCAGCCTTGCTGGGCTTGCCCAGTCCCTGAGCTCCCTGAATGCTGCTGGGGCTGCTGCCACTGCTGTGTGCCCACCCAGCAGGACCTTGTCCTCTCTCCTGAGGCTTCTGGCTGTCCCTGAGGATCTGTGATGTTGGCCCAGGGCACCTGAACAGTGTTCGCAGAGAGAGGCAAATGAAGGGGTGCAGAGAGATCCCAACTCCATGTACACCAGTGACTTGTCCCCGTCAGGGCAAGGAAAAGCTGCTGGCAATCCCTAGAAGGGATTCGTTGCTTTCTTTCCAACTTGTGTGGTCATCACTAAACAGGTGAGGTGCCACCAGGAAAGCAGATTTTGATCCCAGTGATGGCAGGGAAGATCAGGGCTGCAAGAGAGGAGAAAAGAGCAAGGACAGCCCAGGTAGGTCAGGGCTGCAACTCCTCTGAGGGTGCAGAGGAATGTCTGCAGTGGCTTTTGAGACCATGCAGTGATGGGGTGAGTCCTGGAAAGGTGGAGGGAGGACAAGTAACCCCTCTCCTTGGGAACGAGGGGGAGGGACAGGCAAATACAGGAGTGAATGCATTACCTGTGAGCATCCTGAAGAGATGGGGGAAATTACAACTAAGGTTTCTTTAAAATAGTTGTAACCATAGAATCTAGTTTCTTCCTCTTACAGGATATTCAGAGAATAGCTGTTAATAGATGGGATGAACTGGAAAAAGTTTACCAGAGCTGTAAATATTCCATAAATGGTGGGAGAACAGAGTCAGACAGACACGGTTTGTTTGCCCATGGAATTTGGAGGGGAAGGGGAGCTGAGAGGCATCCAAACACTGCGGGAGACAGGCTTGGGATGGAAATCATAAATTAGAGGAAAGGTCTGAAAGAAGGTGCTGCAGAGGAGCGCGGGAGTGAGCAAATGCACGTTCCAGGATGGGGAGGGTGAAGGGCTGAAAGGAAAACAAGCCTGGGGGCATCGCAGCACTCCCTGTCTACAGGAGGGATAACACCCCGGGGCCCGAGAATGGCAAACATCCCATTAAAATGTATAAATAGGTGTGTTGCATATGCAAGAGATGAAGTAATGCCGGGTCACGCCGGAGCAGCGTGGCACCATATTTGGGCACCTCTCGGGCAGGGAGGGAGGGAGACCTCGGTGCTGAGCCCCCCAGCATCCTGCCGGGAACGGGGAGCGATGGAGCCCGGGGAGGAGTCTCAGGTGAAGCACGATAAGAGGTTTCAAATATGCAAAACACGGACAGAAAGGAGACAGCGGTGCTTGGTTCCCCCAGCCTTCCTCGGGCAGGGTGTGGAGTTGGCTCCGGAGAGTGAGGTTTTATGTAAAACTTTGGGGAAATTGCTGGAGCTGCAGCACCAAAGTGGACTGAGAGAGAGGATGCAGGGTTGCTGCCGCTGGCCCCGGGACAGAGGGTGGTTCAGGCAGAGGCACAGGACTCTGCTCAGGGGTCCCGGGAGGTCCCACTTTGCCTGTTCTCTGTCACCCCTCCTGCCTGCCAAGGGTCCAGCAGGAACTTCCCCCTACCCAGCACTGAGCTGCTCTCGCTGGCAGCGCTCAGCAGTCAGAGATTGCACCAATTTAACATCATTCCTCTGTAAGAGATGTGCTTCAGTTCCTAAAACATGTGGATTTAGGTGCAAAGTTTCGGGCAGCTGCATCTGAAAGCTGCCAGCCTGGGGCAGGGTGGTGAGATCAGCTCAGATAGATTGATTTCCAGGCGGGATGGGTTAGAGGCAGTGGAAAGCAGCCAGCACTGAAACTAGAGTGTGCAGATTAATGACGTAATAAACTAATCTGGAAACTCGTTTACTTCCCTTTTACACTTTCCCCTCATCAATTCAGTTTATCGATATATATTAGGTATTATTTTAGGGTATTTAGAGCTACCTCAGGGGACCTGTAGCCATCCCCAGGCAGTGCCTGCAGAAGGAACAGTCCTCCCAGCACACTTTGTATTCTCCAGTTACAGATGTGGAGATGGTGGTCTCTCCCTGTCTCCTGAGCAGTGTGGGATGTGACATCAGCTCCAGCTCCTCCTCCAGCTCTGGAGGTCATAGCAGAGCCCCTCACAGCTCCATGCAGGATACAAACAGTCCAGGATCTTCTGTGGATGCTAATTTGAGTTTTGTGCTTCCTGTGATGTCTTATCAGTTGATCCCTCAGGCTGGAATTCAGCTGCCCTAATTTTGGTAACTTGAGGAAGCCTGAGTAAGTCTGCCTGGGATTTCCCTATCTCTGCCTCCTGAAAAAAGCCTGTCCAGGAACCCAGGCCTGGAAAAAACCACCTGGAAAACCTCCCCTGAGGTGAGTGGACATTTTTGTGGCCAGCAAGTGATAAGTGAAAGAATGTAAAGCATTAATTGCGGCCAAATCCTCTGTTTTCACCTGTACCTTTGCCCCTCTCCTGCTCCTATCAAATGTGCCTCACTGTCCAAATACCCTCACTCAAACCAGACCCACGTGGTATCTTTCCTACTCTTCTGAGAAAAAAAAAAAAAAGTTTAAAAAAATTCAAAATCCTGCAAAAAGACATTCCCAGAATCTTTGGTTTCTTTCTAAACTCTCTGAGCCACCCAATATAATTTTTGTGCAGCAGCAGTTGCAGGTGTGACTGTCTGAAAATCATGGAATTCTGTGTTGCATTCCCACCCAGCCATCCCCGAATGCCAGGTTTACCAAAACTGTGACTGAAGGAGTTTGTGCCCTCTCAGCTGGCACAGCTTGGTGTTTTTATCCTGTGATTTTCCTGACATATTGAGCAAACTGCCCAGTTCTTCCTGAGGTGATTTCCTCCACCCCCTGTGGGGTCAAGGCCCCTGAGTCACAGGCTTGCTCTCACTGAGGGTCTGCATCTCCCTGGGTGCCGTGGGGGCCTTGGAAAGTCAGTTCTGAGCTTTTCCTTCGAGGATAAGCTGGTCCTTGGCTTCAAGGTTGTTGCTTCTCTCTCCAAGAGAAGAAGTGCCTTGGGTTTGCTCCAGCTGTTCTGGGTGATGGAATGAGCATTTCTGCCCCTCCCTGCAGATCCCTGCAGCACAAACAGCTCTGGGTTCCTGGGTGGCTCGAGGTCGGAACACGATGCTGAGCATTGCAGAACTCTTTGGCCTGACGTGACCTGGTGTCCTCAGCTCCATCTGTGCCATGGCCTCTGTCACCCCCAGCTGCAAAAGCCACTCCTTGGTGCTTCCTTCTGCCAAACACCCAGCACTTCCAGCTCTGAGTGCTGCTCCTGATGCAGCCACGGCTCAGTTTTTGTCTTTGGTGGTCAGTGAAATGCACTGAAGTCTCTGGGTGAGAAAGGGTGGATGAAATCAAATTCTTTGGATCCAGCTCTACAGTTATTTTTATTTCTCCTTGCACCTGGTGGCAGAAGATCTGCTTCTTGCAGGGCTGATTCATCTCCTCACATGAGCAGGATCCTGTGACCTGCTTGGACAAGCTCACCTGGGAGTTATAAATACATCCCTGTGTTACACTGGCATGACAATAATGGGTAATGGGGATTGGAAATAGGAACAGGATTTGTCCCTACAGGTCCCCCCCTCTTCCTGGGGCTCCTTTTGAGGCTGGGTTCGTACTCGCCTTTCCCTCCACCTGGGAGTTGGGCAATGCTGGGGAGGTGGATTAGGGGGGTGGGAGGTGGAACTTCACTGAAAACTCCTATGTAGTGAACAGCAGGTGATGCCACTGGTGCCAGAGCTGGAGGCAACCTCTGGGTGCCTGTGCTTCAGGAGCTGCCTGTTAACTGCACTGGGGTGACACAGCTCAGGTGATGGGACAGCTGGAGAAAGATGATTTGATCTGTCTTCCTCCTTGGATATGATCCTGATTGAAATAAAGAGAATTGAATGTGACACCAAATCTTCTGGTTTTGTCTTTAACACCCACCCAGAACCCAGGTGTGCGTTTGGGGCAGTTTCTCCTGGCCTGAACCCCACGGTCTGGGAAGATGTTACCAACCCCCAGCCTGACTCAGGGTGGGTTTGAGGGCCCAGACACCACAGGCAAAGCAGCAACAATCCACATGAGTTATCTCTGAATTGTGTGCTTCTTCTAAACCACTAATGTGCCTTGGGTGCTGCCCAACAACATTTCACCAGTCCAGACAGGGATGGGCAGTGACTGGGCCATGGTCACTGAGAACAGTGTTTGAGGGGGTGAGCCATTCCACCCCACTCCAAACAGCTTCCCTGAGAGATGGTGAGCCTTGAGGCTGCCTGGGCCAATTTTTACATCCTAGGAGCTGCCTTGCCTTGAGTGGGGGATGTTGGAAGCAGCAGATTTTTTTCTCCCAGCCCTCTGGACTTTGCCTCATACAGGAGAGGGGGAGAAAGATTACCAAAACCCACTGAAGTGCTGTCTGTAAGCCCTGGCTGTGCCTCAGGTGTAAGCACTCACTTGGGCAGCACAAGGGAGAGCCCTGAGGAAGGATTTTTCAGCAGCAAGTGCCTTGAGGGGAGCTCCAGGTTTTAATTAGGGTTAGGGATGATTACAAAAGCCACCAGCAGCGTTGCCATGTGGGAAATCAAAGCCCCATCACCTTGGATGGATTGGGTGGCACATTCCTAAAAGAGGGACCCCATGTACAGCAGTCACTGTGTTAGTTATTTTATTTTTGCATGAGTTTCCAGTGGAATAAGCCTGATGAGTGAGTGTTCTCCCACTGTGACAGCAGGTGACACAGGGGTGATTTACAGTGCTGGGAGCACAGGGGGTTGATGCCTTGTGACTCAGAGCCAACATCACTTTGGTTTTCCAACAAGCAGAAAGCAAGAAATGTTAGGAAGCCCAAAGGGCAAGAGGAGATGTCAAAGAATAGTTTTTTAATGGTCAAAAGATAGTTTTAAAATTGGAATTTTTTTTCCCTTTGCTTCTTTGTGGTGGTTAAAGGCTGCCTAGAAAGACTTGGGAGTGATCAGGTTCTATTTATCTGATCTGGTGGAAGGTGTCCCTGCCCACAGCAGTGGGGTTGGAAGCAGATGATCTTTAAGGCCCCTTCCAACCCAAACCATTCTAGAAGTTTATGATTCTAGTATTTGATATTACAGTAGCCATCCAGTGATGACTGCCCAGGTCTTTTTACAGAAATGTGTCTTTCATTCCCTCCTGCTTGAGGTGGCCCACAATGACCAGGACACACGAAGTTTGCAGCTAAGTCTTCCAAATTCATGACAAAGACCTGAGAGAGCTGGGGCCCTTTCCAGTAAGTTTGTGGGCACCCAGGCCTTTCAGGCTCTGTTTAGTCATTATAAGGCACAAAGAATTTGAACGTGAGTGCTGGTTTTTTCCTTTTCTGGGCATATCTGAGATGGAGCTTGCCAGAGCAAGTGCTGAGTTTGCTCATTTTTCTGGAGCAGAGTGCTGAGATTGCACAGGGTTAGAAGAGAAACTGTGGTCTCCCATCTCCATCCCTCCAGCTCAAGGCCAGGGTTACTGGTGGATGGGATGGGAAGGCAGGGGACAGCATGGCCATCCCCAGATTCTGTTCTTTATAGCAAAGATGTGAATTTCAATGAAGGACACTCTCAAAAGTACTAAAATGTCTCGAGGCAAAACCTTGTGGCAGACAGTGGTAATAAAGGAGAACAAGAACTGAGGAGGAGAAAACTTGGAGCGTGCCCTTACACTGCTGTTAGCAGTGAGTGCCCCTGGGCAGATACTGGGCAGATAGGGGCTGCTGGGGTGCAGACATTCCAGAGTGATTTCTGAGCCAGCTGAGCTCCTCCCATCATCACTTCACTCATCAAAGTAAGTATTTATAGCACAGGTAGGAGCAGGGGGAGAAATCAAAGAGGAGCTCCCTAGAAGGATGCATAAATCACTCCAAGAGTTCAGCTCTGGGGCTCTGCATTTTTTGCTTTAATGAGAGTGAATAAAAACTCTGGTGTTATTAGTAATATTTCCTAATATTATTTCAGTGGTCTGCTTTTTGCATTAAAATAATCTTTGAAGTATTTCCATAGAGTTCTCCCAGCTTTCAGAGCCAAGCCTGCAGACTACTAAGGACATGCTGTTTTACACCAGAGAAAACATTTTCTCCAGCACAGATCTGCTGAGAAACAATTCAGAAAATCTGTCCAGGCCGATGTTTGCTGCCCAAGCTGTCAGGAGACCTTCAGGCCTCTCAACAAAGCGGAGCAGGAAATCCAGGAAGGTGCTGTACCCAACCCATGTGAGAAAATATTTGCCACGTCAAGAAAAAGACCCAGTCAAGCGGTGGCTGCTCTTCTGTGCTGGCATCATCTTCATCCAGGTGTTAATTGAGGCTCCAGAGCAGGAGAGGCTGGCTGGGGGACAGAGCCCCGGAGAGAAGCTGCTCTGTGCAGCAGCGTCCCCAGGAGCTGCCGGGCTCGCACGGAACCGCTCCAGAGAACATTCAGCTATTGCAGGAATCGTTTCCTCCGCAGCTCCGGGGCACCAGGCTCTCGGGCACAGCACGGCTGATGTGCCACAGCAAGCCTGGAGCCATCCGCACGCTTTCCGCAGGCGCTGCTGGGCCGGCTCCTCCCGGGCAGAGCTCTGAGCTGGCTGCAAGGGCTGCTCTGCCCTGCCCTGTCCCTGCTCTTGTCCCTGTCCCTGTCCCTGACCCTGTCCCTGTCCCTGTCCCTGTCCCTGTCCCTGTCCCTGTCCCTGTCCCTGTCCCTGTCCCTGTCCTTCTCCCTCTCCCTCCCCTGTCCCTGTCCCTGTCCCTGTCCCTGTCCCTGCCCCTGTCCCTGCCCCTGTCCCTGTCCGTGTCCCTGTCCGTGTCCGTGTCCCTGTCCCTGTCCCTGTCCCTGTCCCTGCCGTGTCCCTACCCTGTCCCTGCCCTGCCCTGTCCCTGTCGAAACACATCGGCTGCCGGAGCAGCCTAGAGGATCCTGCACCCCTCCACGGGGACACCGGGACTCTGGATGGTGACACGGGGCCGGCAGAGGCGTTGATGAACGCCCAGCAGCAGGAGCTGGGCAGTTTTTCCTGCTGATTTGTTTGTGACTGTGATTAGAGACTGTGGTTTCCACTAGCTGCCACAAAAGGCTGCAGGACTTAGAACTGCCCTTCTGGGCCGGGTTTGTGCTGTGCTGACCTACCTGTCACTGTTGCATGACTGTCTCAATGCTGGATTTGTGTGTTGTAATTCAGTGTCAGTTCTTAGGAGTTAAAGTAGCTCAGCTCTCAAAGTACCCAGAGACCAAAACTCCCAAGCACTGCTTTCCCTTGGTAATGTTGTAAGAATAAACTGCTGACATCAGATTTTCACAGTGTTTTACAACTTAGATATTAAAATTAAGATTTTCTGGCCATCCTGTGGAAATAAAATGGTCCAAGCAGCAAGAACAGTGGGGTGGGAGCCATGGCATGAACTGGACTGAGAAACTGGGAGATGTCCATCAGCCTGGGGCAGATGTTGTGGCTCTAGCTGGGGAGATGGCAGCAGATGAACCCAGCACTGGGATATCTTACTGGGAGAACCCTGGGAGATCCCTAAAACCATGGGGCATGCTAAGAAGAAGAGTTGATCGAGGGGTGATTGAACTAGAAATCACCAGTGGTCCCTTCTCATACAGTTCCACCATTATTTCTGTGTTGAGCAGGGGGTTCCTGGGTGGTTCTGTGCATGAAACATGGGATTGCCCCAGCTCCAGGGCACTGCAGGTGTGGGTTTTTTGGAGACAGTGATGACGTGTGGGGGCTGCACAGCAAGGGCTGGGGCAGCTGCCTCCAGACACAGGCAGGCAGCGGGATCCAGGAGTGAAGGAATCGGGTTCAGGAGCTGCTTCTGCTCCTTGGGGCCCACAGCAGAGAGCCACTCATGGCTCCTTGCAGGAAATGCAGAGGGCAGGATTTCCAGTGGATGGTGTTCTCAGCCTATTGACTTTGCTGGGCTGTTTTCTCAGACAGCCCCTGAGGCTGGGATTCAGCTGCCTTAATTTAGGCATTCTGAGGAAAGTCTGAGTAAAGCTTCCTGGGATTTTCCCAGCCCAGTCTCCTGGGAAGGGGCTGCCTGGGGAAAAGCATGTGAAACACCTGCTCCAAGCCATGCCCATGCTCTGGACTCATGTCTTTCATGTATCAGGGCTTCCCCTCATGAAGTTCACCCCCAAAACACCATGTTATGTCTGTGCAGCCCAAGCTTTGCCCTCTAGTTTTCCAGCCCAACCACCCATGCTGCAGAACAACTTCAAACTTCTGCCAGGTTGCTCAGAGATATGTCCAGCCCAACTTTTAAAAATCTCCAAGCATGGAATCTCATCACCTCCTTGGCCACATGATGACAGATCTGGTGAGCCTCACACAGCTGTTCACTGAGCAGTGTCCCAGAAAACAGGTGTTTTCTTGGGAACAAGCAGCTTAGGTCTGGATAAACTCTGAATTTAGAGGTTTCATAATGACCCACAACAGGCAGGGGATGGGAGTGACTGTGTGACCCAGGAGGGGGAGGAATATGGGTGGCACATGCAGTGATGACACAGGAAGGGTGACAAAGCCAAGTGCAGCACTGCAGACCGAGACAGTGGAGAACAGGGAGCTGGTGCAGCCAACGGTGAACACAGAGACCTGTTTGCCTCAGAAAAAGCTGAATCACTACAAGACTTTAGCTGCTTAATTTCTACTGGGAAAGGAAAAAAAAAAAAAAAAAAAAAAAAAGGCACCAAGGCACTGTCTGGATTAAGGGACCACAAATTCTGCAAGTGGTGATTCAGGATGAGCCCTTCAGAGGATCTCTCTTGTGTAACAAGGGGAGAACATACATACACAAGAAACAACTGATTGTGAAATTTTGTAAAGTTCAGGAATTATAAATGTTGTCGGAAATAGAAAGAACTTTTAAAAGTGGTGTTGGTGTTGACGTCTCTCAGAGTCAATGGGGAAGGCAAGGTCTTCCCCCAAGCCCAACACGAACAGAAGCATCACGAGAGGGCAGCAGAGACAGGAGCTGAGCAGGACACGCAGGCAGGCCTGCAGTGCTCCAGACACCAAATCTGAAACCACCACAACGCAGCTACAAAGCATTGCTGAGGATGATGCCAGTAGGAAACCAGGATCTGTCAAAATACAGGAGCATGCTGCGGCACAACTCAGCAGAACAGAAACAGATCCATTAAACAGAACATCCCCCATCCCTGAGTCCTATCGCTGGGAGATTTTATGGTTCAAACATCATGAGATGGTGAGCTGAGGTAAAGCACAGGCTGTCTTCACCAGCTGCCCAACACTGAGGGCTGAATGCAACCTCCAAAAATCATTTTCAGACTCAGTAACTTGGATGAGCTTGAAAAGGGACCTTTACAGACTGTTTGTTGCATGAAGCCTGGTGGTTCCTGTCATGGCCAGCCCCTCCTCCTGGATGTTACATCCCTGTTTGCCCCAACACTTGCTTTTGGCAGGGTGCAGCATGGCCAGGACAGCTCAGGTGAGGGCAGGAGTGAGGGGCACTGCTGGGAGGGCACATTCCTGCTCCACAGCTCTGTGCTGGAATGAGCCCAGCCCTGCCCAGCCCTGCTGTAGCTTTTCCCAGGCCTGTGCACCACCGAGGCTGTTCAGAGATGTGTCCTAGCTCCAGCTGAGTGCACAGGGGCTGAGGCAGCCCCAGGATGGCTCTGGGAGCCATGGAATGCTCTGGAAGGATAAGGCATCTGTGCTACACCCTGCATGGCAAAGCCCCATATCCAAACAGGCTCTGTGGCAGGGACATGCCAGGACTCAGTCCTGAGCTGCCATTCCCAGCCCTGCTCAAGGCTTGTGGCTCCTGTGCCTTCCCTGTGGGGGAAGCCCCTTGTACCCCAGTGGCCTTCACTCCCACCCTGGCTCAAAATTTGTCTCCCTCCTCCCTCTTCCAGAGTTCCCAGTTCCATGTTCTGTGCTCCAGAGCTTTTCCAATCCATGCCACAGCCCCTTCTTTCCTCATACAACCCCTCCCTCCAACCTCTTTCCGTATCCAAGTCTCCTTAGGCCATCTCAGCCCCCTCATCCTGCTGTCCCAGTGTCCCCCAGCCCTCCCCCTGGGCACAGAGACCCTGGCTTCAGCATGTCCCTGCTGGCAATATCCCCCTGCCTTTCTGCAAACAGCATCCAGATATGCTCTGGGAGCAGCCCCTGGGACATTCCCACTGTGTTCCCTACCTCGAACCACCCCTGGGGAGGGAAGGGGTTGCAATACCCCAAAGCCAGGCCACAGACCATTCTGGATGATTGCCGTTATGTGTGATCACATTTGTGACCCAGCTGTGTCTTCAGGAGTGGCTTAATTTAGTACTAAAGATGTGTCCTAAAGGGCCAGGCACACTGGAGATCCTAATATCTGCTTAGACTGGATACCTGGAGAAATTTCTTCTTCTCTGAAAGGATGGTCAGAAATTCAAACAGGTTTCCTAGAGCTGATGTCACCATCCCTGTTCAAAAAATGTGTAGGTGTGGCACTTGGGGACATAGTTTAGTGGTGAACACAATGATGCTGGGTTAATGGTTGATCTTGGAGGGCTTTTCCCCCCTTAATGATTGTATGATTCTATGCAGCACTCCAAAGCTGCCCCTAAAGGGGCACCTTGGTCCATATTTCCCTAATCCTACAACAGGAACACTTGACTGCCCCCATACCCATCCAGACCGGACCTGGAGCTGCTCAGTAGTTTTTCCCAGGGAGATGTAAGAAGATTTTTCACACCCTCATTAGATGAGAAAGCTCTGAGGCAGCTTCTTGATTCTCCAGCAAATGTAGGAGCTGGCCCTGCTTCCCCTCCTGTGACACAAGGGCACAGAGCTGCACCCTGCGGAGGCGTGCCACGGGAATCACAAACACAGCTGCTTTCTTCAGGCATGTTATTCACCCCCTGGCTCACTCTCAGTTGGACTGATGATGTCTCAGGAACATAATGGAGAACATATTAAAGTGTTTTTTCATTGCTTTGCCTCACCTAGATGCTGTGTGCTGCCCTGCTCCATTGCACAACTGGCTTTCTGAGAAAGGGGAGGCTGAAAATGCTGCTGTAAGAAAGACTTAGAAAGGAGACAAAACCCAGGAGAAAGTATAAGAGTGCAATAAATCAATGAGCAATCCAGTGAAGACATTGCAGGGTCTGTGCCTGTCTTTGCCTCGTAGCAACGAAGAGCCACTTGACAGAGCTAAAAGCCATGCTATTGAAAACTGGTTTGTGTAATTATATATCAAAAAAAGGGTTAAAGTTCTTTATGGGAGACAGAAAGTATGGTTGTTATAGCCACAACACCACCTGAACACCCAGGGTTTTTGCTTCCTCGCGCAAAACAATGTTCTCCAATGTTATTTGCTCTCAAATAGTGTCTTCAAAAAGTCCATCTACTTTACACCCAGAGGGTGTGTAGTTCCATCCAGCTGGTTACTGGCCTAATGTTTTGGCTCTGTTTTCACCTGGTGTACTGGAAACTTCTCAGCACACCTATTCCCTTGTAACTGGAATTTCTTTCCTTCCCTTTCTTGTGCTTGGGAGAGTTTCCCTCTGCCTCTGCTCTCTTTGGCTTGTTCTTGGCCATGTGTCTGGACAGCTCCAGGGAAGGGCCCATCTGAGACTAGTACAAAAAGAGCACGGAACACCATAAGTTGTTAAGAAGAGAGGCTGCTGTAATGGAGCCCCAGCGCATCCTCAGAGGCCACCACCCGCATGTGCCAGTAGTGGCTGACAACACCAAGTGCCACCATGGCTTTGGGAGGGTCCTGGGTGGGTGGGGAGGGTCCCTTGGTGGTGGGACCCTTGTGGAAGGAGGAATAGGGAAACATGGCAGGGATGGAAAGTACGGGATATAAGCTGGGAATATGGCAGGGCCGTGCACAACCCTGAGGTTTGGGGGGTGTCACCTGGGAGTTTGGAGGCACATAGGGGCTACAGTTCAGCCCTGAGGCACCTGGGACACAGCGGGGCCCTGAGAAACACGGGCCACAGAGTGACAGTGAGGCACATGGGGACATGGAGGGACCCTGGCAAACATGGGGACAGAGTAGCGGTGAGGCCCATGGGGACATGGAGGGACCCTGGCAAACATGGGGACAGAGTAGCGGTGAGGCCCATGGGGACATGGAGGGACCCTGGCAAGCATGGGGACACACTGGGGCTGTGAGCACAGAGGGACATGGTGCAACCTCAAGGTATATGGGGGCACAGCTCCTTGGGCAGCCCTGAGGCACACAGAGATGTGAAATCACCAAGGCTGCAAAAGACCCTCAAGATCATCCAGTCCACTGGTCCACCCGGAACTACCAGTGTAACCCATGTCACCCAGATTGAATGGAGGGACCGTGAGGCACAGGGGGCCATGGAGGCACACATGGGGCCATGGAGGCATACATGGGGACATGGAGGCACACATGGGGACATGGAGGCATACATGGGGACATGGAAGCACACAGGGGGCTGTGGAGGCACACATGGG